>CBVK0101124959.1:0-17982 GCA_900067695.1 Picea abies | reverse complement strand
CGATCTCACGTTTATTGATGATAAGATTCCTAAGCTCTCGACGAAGGCCTTAGAGTTTGAATCCAAGGTCGTTCATTTCTGGAAGGATGGAAACCACGTTCCCTTCTTGTTTCTTTCCTGAGCCCTAGATTTGATATCAAATGAGTCTAGCAGAATGGTTATTATAGAGATTTTGTGCAATGTGTTTCGGACCGTGGTCACCACGACATCGGGTGATTTGTTGTTGTTGGTTTATCTTTCCACGAACAAAGTGGCTCTACACACGAGGGGGTGGAGTTTGGAATTGGGGATGTTGTCATTATTAAAGCCTTTGTTGAAGTAGATTGTAAGCATTTTTTCTGAAATTCATGACTAAAGCATGACTTGTTTCAGACCCTTCTTCTCAGGTATTAATAGGTCTGGAAATTTCATCTTCGATGGGGGCAACGAGTGGTACAAGAACATGTAGGTACAAGAACAGTAGCAGAGAAGGGCTTGTTGTATTTAGGAATGGGGTATCTGGCGATGAGGAGGAGAGACACTACAGGTATATTGTAGACGTGCTCGCCAAAGTTACTTGGCACCATGTGGTTCTAATTACAAAGACTAGTTTAGGAAGCACACCACTACCTTTTATATTTTGGTCATGCCTCTTTATTACAACGAGTATCTATCTTCTGGAATATTCATGTACATTGAACAATGAATATTAGATCCGCATATTATGGATTCCTATTGTTTATGGGGAATCAGAGAAGATGAATCAATTGAAGCAATACCTTGGCATTTGATATTTCATGTTTCAACCCCATTATTTATCTAATTCGAAAGCCCAATTTAGAGGATGCTCATTTAAACCATGTTTATTATAATTAGCATGTTTATTATAATTAAATCATCTGTTGCTATGTCTTCAGTGAGGCAAGGTTAGTTATCTTCCCTCTTTGCCCTTCTGATCAGGATTTTCTTTCTGCAGAAATAGGGATAACCTTCCATAAGATTGTACACACATGTTACTAAACTTTAGGAACGTTTCTTTAGAGGAGATAAATGATTTTTAAAATGGAACATAGAACTAGAAAGGGAAATTTAGATTAGTAGCATATGCCCGAAGAACCCCAAATAGTAAACATGTTACTAAACTTGAGGAACGTTTCTTTAGAGAAGATAAATGCCTTTTTTAATGAAAAATAAAACCAGAAAGGGAAATTTAAATTAGTAGTGTATGCCCGAAGAACCCCAAATAGTAAATAGTAAGTTGGATTTAATTCCAAAAAGTTAGGAACCATATCAACTTGAACGTTTCCTTGTGTAAGAACAATTAATAGTGGATAGTGTGGTAGTGGCATAAGAAACTATCCATGTGTCCAAACTAAATAAGAGTTTCTATGTTGATCAAATTGGATATGGCAAAATCTTACGACTTGGTAAATTGTAATTTTATTTTACTACCTTTAAGAGTTTTGTTTTGTAATTTTATTTTACCACCTTTAAGAGTTTTATTTTCACGATGGATTAATTAGTTTAAATGATGATGACATCCCCTACATTTTGGTTTCATAAATAGCTTTCCTACATGTTTTTTAAACATTTGAGAATATCAAGATAGGGATTCCCATTATCTCAAAACCCCTATAAAGGATGGGCCCTTGTTCATCACACTAAGGAATTTGGAGGGGTTGAATAATCCCATTCAAATGAAGTGATTTTTGATGAAGAGATTTGGCATTTTTTTCCCACGAGTCTGCCTCTTTGTTGAGCCCTTTGTTTACGTGAAAGAAATGTAAAACAAATGCAATTGGGATTGAGGCGAAGCTTGAAAATGTTTGCCACAAACAAATGCAACTGGGATTGAGGCGAAGCTTGAAAATGTTTGCCACTACTAACCTAGATCTGAGCAGAGTATAGCTATATATAGAGGATTGATTACAAATGGATTTCATTGTGATATGTTTGTGGAGAGTGCTCTTATAGGCATGTTGAAGTAGGGTTTCCTTGAATGTTTAATCACAAGAGAGAGCAAGGCTTCATCATTGAACCAGGTCAAACAAGATCATTTTTTGGGAAAAACAGTTTCACCTTTTTTAATCATCAAAATGGCTTAAAAACACATCTTTAAACTTTAAAAAGGAAAAATAACAGTATACAACACTTTATTTTTAAGTTTCATAATAGCCACCAAAACCGCTTTTAAATTGTTAAATTGCTTCTTCTATCCAATGAAGATAAAAAAAAAATCTGAAATTTAAAAATTTGCAAAAATATTTTCCCTTTCCAAAAAATTAAAATTAATAAACAGAAATTCATAAACATTGCAAAATATTAAAAAAAAATAAAAATCAAACCTTTTCGGCCGGTATAATAAATATATACTAGTGAATTTACCTTTTTAAGGTAAATATAAATAATAATAAATTTCGCTCGTTGGTTTATCTCTTGAATTTGTTACCTTAAATAAAAGTTGATAGGTAAACAAACAGCTGTCAAGAATGGGATTCTATAAATTCGTTACCTTAAATAAAAGTTGATAGGTAAACAAACGGCTGTCAAGAATGGGATTCGAACCCATGCCCTTTCGGACCAGTACCTGAAACTGGCGCCTTAGACCAACTCGGCCATCTTGACTATTTTGCTTATTAAGAACATTGTTTGTATATATCTACTGTGTCTTGAGTGAAGTATTAGTTTACCATTTTTTAATAAGTATATTTAAATGGAGTAGTAATGAGTGTGGTCACGCAAAATTATGGCACAACAAGCCGATGTAATATGTCCGTGTTGTCTGGTAAAAATTGGTGGCGGTGGTGTGTTCGAGTATTCTGGTAAAATGTAAGCACCTTGGCGCCCGATAATCTGCGTGACAAGGATGAATATGTTATAACGATAAACAATACTCACCCATATACTATAATAATAAACAATAACGCTCATTATTCTGAATATTTTAAGTTTTGGTTTTTTTTTGGGATATTTGTCTGAAATTTAGTCAGAAATTGTTGTATTTGCAAATTGAAGCGATTAATTCTATTAATTCGAGTGTCATAAGAATTTTTCCATATGTTAAATCTATTTTTATATTCACAAATGCAATTTAAATAACATAAAACTGTGATTTCGTATAGATTTATATAATCAGATTTCTGTGAAAAAAAACAATTAAACAACACTTAAAATGAATATGTTAATCAATTTTACTATTAGCATAATAGTCATTAAATAATGTTCTCTCACAACATTCATGTGGGGATTTAGCTCAGATGGTAGAGCGCTCGCTTAGCATGCGAGAGGAATGGGAAAAGATGCCCCGCATCTCCATTCATTGAACAATTTGTTTTTTAACATTTTTCGAATGGTGTATCTCGGATTTCATAATGATAGTAGAAAAATTTTGTTTTTCATTTCAGAGATTGGGTTAAATTTCATTTTATAGATTAAGTTAAAATAGATTAAGTTAAAAGGGTGTGACTTTGATTTTTTTTCAATTTTTTATTTCATAGATTGAATTAAAAGGGTGAATGGTGTAACTCGGATTTCATAATGATAGTAGAAAAATTTTCATTTTTCATTTTAGAGATTGGGTTAAATTTCATTTATAGATTGAGTTAAAAGGGTGTGACTTTGAATTTTTTTTTCACATTTTTTTATTTCATAGACTGAATTAAAAAGGTGTGAATCGGATTTATTTTGCACATTTTTCATTTCATAGATTGAGTTAAAAGGATGTAACTTAGATTTCATTTTTTATTTCATAGACTGAATTAAAAAGGTGTGAATCAGATTCATTTTTCATTTCATAGATTGAGTTAAAAGGATGTAACTTAGATTTCATAATAACAGTAAAAAAAATTGTTTATTTCAAATGGGATTACTCAAATTTTCATGATAATAATAGGAAAATTGTGTCTTCTTTTCTCTTACAAAACAAAATTAAAGGTACTTTAGATAGTTACAATTTCTCTTATTTGTGATGGGTTTTTTTTTATCCACAAACTTCTCCATACACATTCCACCTAATTATAGTTATTTCCACCCGAGTGGAGTATCTTTTGTTCTCTTATAAAGCTAGTTATTTCCACAGGAGTCCTTCGTTCTCTTTAAAAGCTAGCATATCTAGAAGCTCGAAAAAAGGACACTTAATCGAATATAATGGTACAGATGTTGCACAAAGATAAGAGGAGCATTTTTTAGTGTTTATGAGTAGTCAATAGAATCCATCAATTCCACAAACTCCACTAGTTTTTTATTCATACATATATGGGCAGTTGTAACACATATAGGGATGCATAAGGACAATCAAAAGGAGTGTCAGAAGTATTCTTTCACACCTTGTGGTTGTCATAATAAATCATTTTGGTAGTTCTTTTTGATAAATTAAGAACAAGAAGTGACATGCTTTCACAATTGTGAAAATGGAAAATGAGAGTCACTGTTTGACGAAATATTTGGAGGTGATAGCATAACAAGTGTGAATCTCAAAACCTTAAAAAAATAGTGTTTATGTGAAGAAAGGTAAGATAAACCCTCCCACTAAGGTGGGATCCATTGGAGAGGGATACATATGCCTACAAAATGATACATGTTAAGTGGAGACTATGATACACATAACATGTCAATGAATGACATGTAACACCACATCAAACATGGGTCAAGATTGGAGATGGGATGGGGTGGAGTGGGTTAGGAGTGGGATAAAATGCAAATTAATGTTAAATTAGAAAAATAAATTATGTTACATATTCTAATTTGAACTTTTTGTGTTGATTTTATTTGAGACTTGTAGTAAAATCTTTATCTTTGTAATAAAATCATATAGAGAAATCAATCACTTAATGATTTCTAGTATGGATTAAGAATTTATGTCCACTCTTTTCATTGGATAACACCAGTTTTTTTTGTCTATAAGTATAACTATAAACAACAAGATTAGGATACAATCTACAAATAGATTTATCGAAAGATGAATATACGTTGATATCCCTAAAAAGACCTAATTATCCATAACTTACAAGAAAATCAAGCCATATAAATGCATCCACTATCATTCCAAGTATATCTTTGTATATCAACAAAATATATAAATGTGATCTCATGCTATAATAATGATTACATAGACCCTATATCATTTGTAATAAAAAATATAGATACAATTATGAAATTATTTATAGATTTTATGCCATAAATAATTATATCATCAATAGATTCTCCACAACTTGAATATAACCTTAAATATAATGTTGAATATTAAATGAAACTTGTAATGGCATTCTTGTCTCAATTATAGTTAGACACCTAGAATACTCCTAAATATAAAGATAGATAAATGACATTCTATTTTCAAATTAGTGTATTTCTTTTCAAATATAAATGGTAGAATGATTTTAACCATATTTTTAGATTAACTTTTATAAACTTAATTTCAAACTAATATGAATTTAAGCTTATGAATAATTTATAAATTTTGCAAACAATTTTTTGGATTTATGATTTAGATTTCTCTCTCATTCGTGGAGCTTATTTAATTATTCCATACTTATCCTTCGGACAATAAATCATAAGGAAGCTAAGATTATTTCTCTAAAAGACAACAAAATACAGGTAAAGTCTTTCTGTGTAATACAAACACAAGTATCTCATCAACTAAATAATATTAAAAGAAAAAACTTATTAGAAATAGTAGTTTGTCATGCAGTACCTCGAAAGTGGAGCGACATAGTCTAAACGTTAAAGTTTTTACTTTTGGGCGGTATGTCTTTTCCACGAATTTTGTCTAAAATCTAGTTAAAAATTTAGAAGGATTGTTAGAATTGCATATTTCAGTGGTTGAGATTACATATTTCGTATACCTTAGGATTTTTTATGACATTGAATCGATTTATGCATTAAAAAATGTAATTTAAGAAATGTAAAATTGTGATTTGACCAACAATTGCATTACAAAATTCTAATAATAATTACGGAAAAAAAAATCAAAAACATAGAAAATTTAGACTACACCAAACTAAATTCATCTAATCATATATATTAATCAATATATTTATTACTAATGATCGATCATCGTCATCCCACAAAAGATAAACATGACCTTAGATAGCAGAAAGTAATATCAATTTGGTCATGCTATTATTCTTAGTCAACACCTCAACCTATACTCCTAGGGATTCCTATGCAATATGTGTTAATAATAACTTTCATGGCATCGTTCTTCAACTTTTTATTGTGGCTTCTTACTATAATGTGGGCACAGATGGCATACATTATCGTCGATATGTGACTTTGTATCGATGAATCGAAATGGATCCATGTTTTCATGTCAACCAATACACAAAACACATAGAGAAGGTTGAATAATTTGAAATCCAAGTTAGGGATATATGTTCCCAACAAATTATGGCAGTGTGACTCTACAATGCTATGGTTAACTCGGAATAAGGTTATGAGTAGGCTAGATAACGACATGTTTTTTGAGTATAAGTCTTTTTATTTTGATTGCATTAAGGGAAGGCTTGTCATGTTTAAGGGAGGTTATTGTATCATACCACCATCCCATCTAGTTTGCTAACTCTAAGGGAGAAAAAATTACAAAAAATTCATTTAGTTTGCTAACAGTTTGTTTTAAATGTTTCTTGTCTCAAGAATCCCAGTTGCACAACTTATATTAGAAAATTTTGAAATATTATTCTCACACCTAGAGAAGGATGAATTATCTAATGAGACAACATTTTAAATGTTTCTCATCTCAAGATTTGATTTTAGAATATTATTCTCACACCCAGGGGAGAAAGATGAATTATCTAATGGGACAACATTTTAAATGTTTCTCATCTCAAGAATCCCAGTTGCACAACCTATATTAGAAAATTTTGGAACAATATTCTCACACCAAGGGGAGGAGAAGGATGGATTATATAATGGGACAAGATTTCTTTTATTCAATGGAAACATAATAGAACTAAGAGTAACTAGAGTATGTCTCTTGAAACCTTTAGAATAGTCCACATGATATTGTAAAGTAAGACCATGCAGTGATGTTGAGTTGGCAACGGTTGTTGACATGGATCTTCCAATGGTTAATTTACTATGTTGGTAGATATCTTCCTTTTGCAAGGGTAACATCATGGCTTACAAATTCTCCTGCACGGACCTGAAACATATGAATATTGAAATCACATAGGGTGGAATCCACCCAACCTAGCAATCCTCCTCTTGGGTTCTCTTTTTTATTGATCCAATTAGAACATGTTTCTTACAAATATATTTCTCTTGCTCGCAATTTGATACAATCGATAGGGTTTCCTTGACTCTTGAGCGGGCTCCCAACAAAAAAGATTATGCCGTCGTTTCCGAGCCTATTTCCGCAGCATCCTGATTCTATTGTATCATGTGGGATGTTATAGATATGTCTAACTTAAAACCTGTAAGTTAATTGAATTTTTGTACTGTTTGTGCATGTTTTCCTTAGACTAATACTTTCAATAATTATCCAAAATATATTTAAATTTGGTCCTTTTTTTTTTCTGGCAATGTAATGTTTTAAATTATGCGCTGAAATAGAGAAATTTGATTCAAATAATTGTAGAGAAATAAATTTGGTCCAACACCAACAGCGAAGGTAGAGGCACTAAGAGCGAAGGAGTGAAGACAACCAAAAGACAAAGCAAGAAAGAGGAGAAACAGCAATGTAAGAACAGACAGGGAAGACAGCCAAAAGCCAAAGCTAGAAAGAGGAGAAACAACAGTGTAAAAACGGGTAAAAAGGGGTAGGGATTTAAGTGCTTTCATAGCCTCACAAAGCAATGATTTAAAGCTGCTTGTTTGGGAAGCAAGTTGGAATTTTAAGAAGGAGAAGGAAGGTACGTCTAACTTCTACACTCAACTCTAGTATGTTCAACTTGCTTGTTGTTGGGATTTGGTGACAACGAATTTCTTCAAAAATGGATTTGGATTCTATTATTTTGTGTTGGTTGCAATTAAAATAGACCAAGTTAGAATATGGATAAGAGTGCATTTAATAATCAGTTTCTTGTGTAAATGTATATAAATTCATGTAAGCTCATAGAGGCAGATACGACAGAGTGAGAGGAATGAGAGAACTTGCAAGTATGTTGTAATCTCTATGATCTGAATAATAAGACAATCGATGCCTATGCTTGGTGGGCATAGCCCAACGTTTGGGTGAACCACGTGAAATCCATGTGTTTCTTATCTGTGTGTTTATTAATTATCATATGTGAATTGTGTTTTCTGCATTTGCAATTCTAACAAGTGGTATCAGAGTTGGCTGGAGGAGAGGGTGTCGAGGGCATCAAATTTCGTAGGAACAACAACAATAGTCCCATCTGTGCAAGGTGTGTTGTTTTCCACATCGTTGAAGAGCCCTTCTCTCGAAGAGTGCAACGTCTTATTAGCTAAACTTCTCCCACGATTAAAATCCTCAAATCATCGTGATCCATCCATGTGGTATAGTGCGACGACCCTTTAAGATAGCCCCACTCCAATTGCATCGGGAGGTGCGACAACTCATTTTAAAAACAAAGTCACGATCTCCTTTCAAAATTCACATGTTTTTAAAGTCATGATAATTTTTTTATTTTTTTCAAATATTGAATTTCCTTTCTTTAAAAGGGTCAACATTGCACGTCACGTGGGTGGATGAAATAAAAAGGTTTTTTAATTGAGTAAAGGTTTAGTATATTTGGGATTAACTAGCACAGCCACAAGTCACTCCTGACTTGTGAACGCCGAAATAATTGAAATCACTGAGTTTTGGGCATTAAATAATCGCAGAATTTTGTGCATTAAATAATTGACGTGGTAAGAGCTCTAGGACTCAGTAAATAATGGTTGGAATAAAAATTGTGGCTGGTAAACTTGGGTTTTTAGAAAATGAAAAGTTAATCACTCAGGTGGCAATCAGCTAGCCATCATAGTAAATTTTAAATATGATTAAGTAAAAGTAAAAAAATAAACATGTAAACGGATGTCTTTATAATAGTGAGGAAGTTAGTGGTTGAAATCACAACCATTGATTTATTGGGACGA
The DNA here is from genome assembly GCA_900067695.1 of Picea abies. NCBI lineage: Eukaryota > Viridiplantae > Streptophyta > Pinopsida > Pinales > Pinaceae > Picea > Picea abies. The sequence continues at coordinate 8,964 of CBVK0101124959.1, read as the reverse complement.
CTAAGAATATTCCAACAATATTTAATCTTGTCCATACAAAACTAATTAAGTACTAAAAACATATTAAATGTGCCCATTGTCAATAGGTGTACACCTTTCGGCGTAAATATAATATTTAAAAGGTGGAGGTTTTAAAAAGATGTTTTTTATTATTTATTTTAAATAAAATGAGAGGTTGGTAAAAGGATTTTTTATTAAACCTTGTGGTGTTTATACTATTTTTTTCCTCCACATTATCTTTTAAAGGGCCTTAGTTATTATAAGCAGTGATTTGGACATTAGGAGATTTTTTGTACTAATGGCTAAGATGCAGAGTTCGAAGTTTGAAGTTGAAAAGTTCAGTGATAAAAGGAATTTTGAGCTTTGGAAGCTCAAGATGTGGGATTTACTGGTGCAACAAGGATTGCAAAAAGCATTGACAGGCAAGTCAAAGAAACCATTAGCCATGACAAATGAGGAATGGGAAGATCTGGATGCAAAAGCTCTTAGTACCATTCATTTATGTCTGGCGGATAATGTTTTTTTTAATATCGTAGGAGAGGATGCAACATCAGGCTTATGGAGCAAGTTGGAAAGTCTATATATGACGAAATCCTTGACGAGCATGATCTACTTGAAGAGACAGTTGTACAGTTTGCAGATGAAAGAAGGTACAAAAGTTGTTGACCATTTAAATACCTTTAATACCCTTATAGTTCAATTGACTAGTATGGAAGTTAAATTCGAAGATGAAGATAAGGCTATTACACTATTGTGTTCGTTGCCTGAGCCTTGGGATAATCTAATCACCTCTATTAGCTTTAGCTCAATAGATGTTTTAGATTATGACTCTGTTGTGGGAGCTTTGTTGGCTGAGGAGATGAGGAGAAAATCTAGTCAAGAAACCTCAACTTCAGAGGCGATGTTGGTCAGAGGTCGAACTAAAGAGCAGAATGAGAGAAGTTTTTCTTGATCTAAGTCAAGACACAGAAAGGGTAAAGAAAAATGTTGGTACTGTGGAAAAAGAGGACATCTCAAGAAAGATTGCTCGAAAAGAAAGGAATCTGAGAAAAACTCTACGAAAGAAGCAAATTTGGTTGTAACAAATTTAGGTATGACTGATCAAGTTTTATTTGTTTCTAGTAATTTACATTATCAAGAAGAATGACAGTTAGATTCAGGTGCCTCCCACCACATGTTCTCACATAGAAATTGGTTCATTTCTTACCAATCTGTTGATGAAAGTGTAGTGTTTATGGGAAATGGTATTCCCTGTAAAATTGTTGGGGTTGGCAATACTGGAATCAGGATGTTTGATGGTATTGTTAGGGAATTAATGGATGTTAGATATGTACCTGAGCTTAAATCAAATTTGATTTCATTGGGAGTGTTGGATTCTTGGTATTATAAGTATACAGGTCAAGGTGGAGCACTCACATTGTCGAAAGGTAGTTTAGTAGTGATGAAGGCAACAAAGGTTGATAACCTTTATAAGTTGGAAGGTAATACTGAAGTAGCCTCTGAAGTGACAGATGTATCTTCTTGTTTATGGCAGAAGCATCAAGGTCATAAGAGCAAGAAAGAATTGCAGGTACTGGTAAGCGGTAAATCATTTCCAGACTTAAAATCTTTGTTTATGAATTCCTTCTTGTTTTATATATCTGCATGTTATGATGGTGGTATAAAGGGATGTTGTGTGTGGGATCCTACTTCTCACAAGGTCATCATTGACAGAGATATAGTATGTATGGAACAACCAAAATGATTGATTCAAGATCACAACGGTAAATTTGTTTGCATGCTAGAAAATTCATTGTGTGGCCTATTGGTATCGAGGCAAATATACAAGAGGTGTGAATCCTTCATAGTGAGTCAGAATTTTTCAAAGGGTAGGAATGACTATACAGTTTATAGTACATTCACAATCTTGATGTTATTTGTTGATGATATGCTCAATGCAAGCCAAAGCATGGATAAAATCAGTAAGAAAATGACATGGGTGGACAAGAGAATTCAGATGAGGGATCAAGGAGCAACAAAACAAATTATGGGCATGGAAGTACACAAAGATGGTAATGGTAAGTTGTGGTTGGAGTTCAGTATGAACACTGTAAAACCGGTCTTTATCCTCTTGCTTTCCATTATAAGTTTTCTTCAAGCATAGGTCATGTCTATAAAGAAGAAAAGGTTATGTCTCGTGTAATTTCAGTAGGAAGTTTGTTGTATGTGATGAAATGGTTAAGACCAGATGTTTTACATGCTAATGATGTTGTCAGATACGTGACAGATACAGATGTTGTAGTGAAATGGGTGCTTCAGCGTTTAAGAAGCACAAATGTCACCTATAATGGTTACAATGAGATGATATGTGAGAATTGTAATGTATATTGTAATACAAGTGTCTTGGATAGAAGGAGATCTATCACTAAATATGTCTCACAATAAAGTTGTGGAAGACATGTTGGAGGTGGAGTGACCTCTCAGGAAATCCAAACTCGTGCAAGTCACACAGGCAAGATCATGAAACCAGTTTTATTAGAGAAGTTGCAGTGGTGCTTGGCTTCTCTTGGCTTGCAGAAAAGGTGATGAACAGAATGAAGGAGCAAGGTATCAAGTTAATTGTTGTCAAGGTGGAGATTGTTGGGATTTGGTGACAATGAATTCTTCTAAAGATGGATTTGGATCATATTATTCTGCGTTGGTTGCAACTAAAATAGACCAAGTTAGAATATGGATAGGAGTGCATTTAATAATCAATTTATTGTGTAAATGTATATAAATTCATGTAAGCCCGTAGAGGCAGATACAACAGAGTGAGAGGAATGAGAGAACTTGCAAGTCTATTGTAATCTCCATGATCTTAATAATAAGACAACCGATGCCTATGCTTGGTGGACGTAGCCCAACATTTGGGTGAACCACATGAAATCCCTATGTTTCTTATCTGTGTGTTTATTAATAATCATATGTGAATTTTGTTTTCCGCATTTTCAATTCTAACACTTGTTGCATTTGCATAGGGATTCCTTTTGATATTTTGTTTCCATTTATCATCTTCTCTACATACCTCATGTACTTGCTAGTAGGTCTTGTAAGCCCATGGTATATGCAAGTTTCAAACATAAGATAATTTTATAACAAATGTTAATAAAAATTGAAAGAAATGGTGGTAGGGTAAATTAGTTAATAAAAGTATTCTCAAGGATTAATATTGATCTATATTTTTATTAATGTGTAATTGTTGGTAGGGTTGAAGATGTAATCATTCTTTCTCTAGCATAAGGAAATGAGTCAATATAGAAACATTAGATGAGTGAAAACTCATACTTGCTTATTGTTCTTCTACTCCCTTCACCAGCAGTAAAGAATATGAAGATATGAGAAATAAACAGTCTCTTTAGCAGTAGAGAAGATGTGAAAAAAGAAAAATCTCTTCAGTGGGAAAGGAATAGTCTCTCTAGTAGCAAAGCCAAGCGATCAACCTCTATTATGCTTGTCCTCTTCAACTTTTTCTTCGAAAAATTGTATGTATGTGAACTGTTGCCACATACCATTCTTTGTTGTTTGCTCTTCACCATGGAGATTTTGATCATCAATTTGTTGCAACATGAGTTTATAATAGAATTTGATTTCTTCAAGGCTCTACTTCATAAAAAAATCTTCAATTTCAGCATCTTCTTCTCCAATATCGATTGGGTTTTCATCATAAATTGTCTCAATTTTTGTATCTTTATTGCAGTCATCTTCTTCTTTAATGACCATGCAGTCTAATCTAGTTTGTTTATCCATTTTTCAATGAATTTAATCTCTGCATCATAATCTATTGTTTGTGTGCATTCATCATAATATGACTTTTCAATCCATTTCTCAATAAATTTTAATTCTTCATCAACAATATCTGGCACTGTGACTGAGTGCTTAACTACATGTTCTTTATCTACAAATTCAGCCTCCTCAGTGAGGCCTTCTTATTCATCATATTATTTAGAAATAAAGCATGTTGGATCTTCTTGTTTAAATTCCACTTGGATTATTGTTCCAAGTAGGGTTTCTTTCCATCCAACAAGTCATCAATAACACTTTTATCTTTCATAATCTGTAGCCATTCTTCTGGTGAACAATGTTCTTCATCAAAAAACATGTTCTCATCATCATATATTGTCTTAATGACAATTTCTTCATTACAATCATCATTATCCACATGCAACTGACCATGGTGGGATTCAAGATCTTCACAATCAACTTTTGAAGTTTCCTCATAATCATATGCACACTTTTCACTATATTTCATTTCTAGATTATCCCATAACATTTTTGCATTGTCTATATCACCAAATTCATATAAAATAGGAGAAAAAATACTTGTATCTAGTGTTGATTTGATAAGATATAAGGTTATTTTATCTTTTCTCTTATCATGGGAATTGACCAAACCATCTTTAATAAATTTCCATAAATCTACTGAACCCAGTAATCCTTCCATTTTAATTGTCCACAGATTAAAAATTTTACCCGAGAAGGATGGCAGAACTGGCATTAGTCTTTTCAATACTTCATCGATTTCTTTGTCATCTTCATTGATCTTGTCCACTTCTGCACTCTGATCCTCAAGCATGGGTTCTTCAAGTGAAAGCACATCATCACACTGATATACAACATATAATAACTCTTCCTGTTGATTCTTCATCTGCATAAATTTGCATGTGGTCTTCCTCCTTCATGTTCATCTTAGAAAAACCATCTTCTTCTCCCTCATTTATAGTACTATGACTACCATAAAAATATTCATTCTCATCTTCAAAGAGATTTTCAAAGATTCTTTCAAAAGAAAATCTCATGAGGAAGTCCATATTTATCTTGTGCAGCAATGAGACTGTGAAACTGAATATGGCATGTTTCCCTCTCAAACGACACTTATCACAATGCACAGGAAAACACAGAATCACGGGTCCAACCTTCGAGCTAGATGGTAGTCGAACTCAGTTTTTCAAATCGCAGCTCCTTTACGCAGTTTCCAGTGCTCTTCCAAATGGTAGTTGCAAGTCGATGCACCAACGACTCTTTCTTCACCAAGAAAACTCAGTGTACATTCTACCATGCATGCTCTTCTTCTCCACACATGCATGCAGCAATGAGAGTTCCAACACACAAGTCACAATTTCTTCACATGATCTCATAGGATCCTCTTCACAGCTCGTATCCTCCTCCATACGTGCATATCACCACACAAAGGGTTCTCTCTTACAAGAAGGCAAAACCTCTCTTACACAGTTCAACAGCCTAATGCACAACACACTCGCAATTCGGGCGATGCACACGCACACCTGCAATAAACCTTTAGCTATCACTTTCCTCTTTCACACAACAACGACTCACTCGAATGACTTTTGTTAGCAGTGTTGCTAGTAGAAACCACAGTTTACTCTGCGATTACCAAGACAATGATCTCCTTCAGCCACGGTTATGTCACTTCAAGCAATCAAGCCAATGCTACTGTCAATTCGACCAATAGCCACGATTTTGGCAATTCGATGTGACTCGAAATCGCACTAGCGATTTCTCTCCTACGTTTAGACCTCAACTAAGCCTCACACAATCAGTCCCAACAAAAAACAACATTAGCCACATCTGTAGCTCCTCTCTTGCAACAGTTCCTTCACGTAGGTAACACCAATCACACTCATGGAGGGCGCACCACCCAAGGCATGTAAAAAATCTCCACGCAACTCTACAATGAAACCACCCGTGCGTCCAAAAACTCAAGACAACGATCTTTTGCGTCTCATCCACACTGGCACAGATCTTCCTTTGCACCTGAATAGTGGTGGTTCTTCTAACCTCAACAATCACCAACAAGATCTACACTTAGACAGCAGTGGAATCAATTCCACCAACAATGGCTCCTTCAACAACGACTCACGTCCACACCACAATTCTGGCATAGTCAGACAATGCTCCAATAGACAACTCCTTTACTCAGCCTCTAACCAGCTTTGATACCAAGTTAAATTATAAGCGGAACACAAGACAACATGAAACATCAGGAAAACACTGAAGGTGAGATTCACCCTAAACACAACTTCAATAGTGTCGATCTAGCGAATTCACACTAATAAAAACATTTGGCTGACAGACTCGATCACAGTTCAATATCAGCTGACTGACAGATTTTGGGCGCATAGATAATCTCTTCCACGCAGGCACAGACACTATTAAATTATAAGAGGAACACAAGACAACATGCCACATCAGGAAAACATTGAAGGTGAGATTGACCCTGAACACAACTTCAATAGTGTCGATCCAACGACTTCACACTAATAAAAAAACATTTAGCTGACAGACCCGATTACAGTCCAATATCGGCTAACAAATTCTGGGCACGCAAATAATCTCTTCCACGCATGCGCAGACACTCCAACAGGTGCGACGACGAACATTCTGACCATCCAATCCCTCAACTCTGATACCAAATTACAAAGATCAATCAACCTCAATAACAGTGAGGTCAAAAGGCCTCACAGAAGTGAGACTACGCTCACACTTTCTATATTCAAGCACATATTTATAGGTTAGGATAGCCCCTAACAGCCTCCTGAATTTGTGGATCTGAAAACCACTTAAACACAATTCTTGCGTACAGTTTTAACCATTTCCTAACTATGACATTTCGCCATTATTATCCAACATATTTATCATTGTCCAGGGATCGTTGTAAGACTGTGGGGAGATGGGCAAAGGTGCATCTCATGAATGGTTACTATCACACGTTTATTACTTGGCATTGAAGTAATACACGTTGTCACCTAAAAGTGCATAGAGGTTTTAATGTAGAGGTCACTCTGAATCTTAATACACGAGATGAGGCACAAATAAGATTTCAAAATCAAAATCTAATAACATTGAAGAAAAAATTGATTTTGATTTATTTTAATTTTAATAATAAATATTATTGAAAAAAAAAATGTTTTTGATTTACTTTAATTTTAATAAAAAATATTATGAATTGAATTTGATTTATCTTAATTTTAATAAAAAATACTATTTAGATTTCTATCATTGTGAAGGCTGGGTGTATCTCATGAACGGTCATTGTCACAAGTTTATTAGTTGATATTGAAGTAATGCATGTCGTCACCCAGAGAAGGGGCTAACAATGTAGAGGTACTAAGAGGTGACAATAAGTAATAAGTATTAATGAGTTGTAATAAGATTTCAAAATTGAAGTTCAATAAGTTAGAAGAAAAAAAATGTTTTTAATTTACTTTAATTTTAATAATATTTAATAAAAAATATTATTGAATTGAAGAAAATAAAGTTTTTTATTTTCTTTAATTTTAATAAAATATATTATTTAGATTTTTCAAAATTCAAAAAATGAAAAATTAAAAATTAAACTAATAACTAATAAATAAATCATAACTATAATGGTGAAGACATCGAACTCATAAGAAAAAGAAGTAATTGTTTATACAAAGAAATACTAATTAAAAAAAACTAGTGCACCTTACCTAGAGTAACAAGCAATACAAATACAATACATATAAGTAATTGATCATACAAGAAATCAGAATTACAACAAAACTAGTGCACCTTACATAGAGTAATAAGCAAAAATATATATATATATATTAAATCTAGGTTGACAAACATTTATAGATGAATTTAAGGGTTAAATTTATTACTAAATATTTTACATTTTGTATATTAAAGATTAATAAGATTAACTCAAATTTCTACATTTTAATATAAATTTACATTCTTAAAATTATCTCAAACATTTATGACAATATTAAAATTTATTTTAAAAAAACATAAAAAACTATTGTTTCCTTAGTAACCGAAACTAACCAGCACGATAAGCACAATAAATATATAAAAAGCATAAAAAACTATTGTTTCACAGTTTAAAGTCCAACATATTTACATAAGTTTCAACAAGGAAATTGATCTACTTTCAAAAGCAGCGTTAACTCTTGAAAAAGATGATTTATATTTTGCAGCTGTCAAAGGACATACAGAATTTTTTGACAGATTAATCATGACTTAACTAAACAAGTCCTTGGAAAGAGATATTGTTAATTTTGATAGATACAAAGAAGATGTAATTTTTTTAAGACTTTATTATAAAATTTCAAACTCTGTTGGTTTGATAAGATATGATGTAATCTTTGACTATAATGTAGCATCAAATGTTGAAAAAATCTGAACTTTTAAAAGTTTTGTAACATATTAATTATATTATCTAAAAAAATATTGTGATGAAAAAAAGAAGTAGCGGGAACTAACCCGTACAATAAATATATAAAGTAACATATTTAAAACGGTGAATTCCAATATCCTTGCAAACATTTATGGCAATATTAAAATTTATTTCGAAAAAGCATAAAGAACTATTGCTTCGGTAAGTAGAAGGGACTAACCAACACAATAAAAATATATATATTTATGAAGTAACATATTTCCGTGAATCCAAAGCTGACAAACATTTATTACTGGAGGAAGACTTTACTCGTATTTGTGACTGGAGGAAGAATTTACTAGTACCTGAAACTGGCGCCTTAGACCAACTCGGCCATCTTGACCTCATTGATTATTGAAGTCTTGGTTAAGTTTACGTACTCGTTGAGTGAGGTAGTAGTTTGCTATTTTCCAGTAATTATTTTTAAATAGTAAAGGCGTTTATTGTTTTATCCTACCGATGAGTATTTCTGCTTGTCACCCAAATCGCCCGGGTACGATCCCTCGACAAGGTGCTTGGTTTTTACCAGAATACACGAACACACTACCTCCACCAATATTCACCAGACAATACGGACACATTATTACATCGGCCAATTTTACTATGATTTTGCGTGACCACCCTCATTACTATTTAGTGAATAATGTTGTGAGCTATTTTATAGGGGGATGTAGCTCAGAGGTACGGGGATCGATACCCCGCATCTCCATTTGTTTAAAATGCTGTTAGTTTTTCTTAATTTT
>CBVK0101124957.1:0-17093 GCA_900067695.1 Picea abies | reverse complement strand
GTAGCTCAGATGGTAGAGCGCTCGCTTAGCATGCGAGAGGTACGGGGATCGATACCCCGCATCTCCATTTGTTTAAAATGCTGTTATTTTTTCTTAATTTTTCATTTCATAGATTGATTTAGAAAAATTGTTCATTTCAGAGATTGGGTTAAAAGGGTGTATGGATTACTTGAAATGGAAAAATTGCATTTGCATTTCATAGATTGAATTAAAAAGGGTGTAACTCGAATTTCATAATAACAATAGAAAAACTGTTCATTTCTCGAATTTCAAAATAACAATAGAAAAACTGTTCATTTCAGAGACTGGGTTAAAAGGGCGCAGGATAACAATGGAAAATTTGTATCTCCTGTTCTCTTACAAAACTAAATTAAATGAAAATGGAATAGTTGAAATTTCTCTTATTTGCGAGGATCTCTCTTTTTTTAATCGTTTACAAGCTCCTACATTCCACCGAATTATAGTTATTTCCACCCGAATGCAGTGTTCTTTGTTCTCTTATAAAGCTACCATATCCGGAAGCTGGGAAAAGGTATACCGAAGGGAAAACAATGTTAGAGATGTTGAATAACTTTTTTTATTGTCCCTGAGTAGTTAATAGAGTCCATGTGTTCTACAAGATTCACAACTTTTTTATTTATATATATGTGGGTAGTGGTAACACATAACAGCCTCAGTGGGTCTAATGGTTGAAAACTTGTGTTAAAGAGGTTACAAGTTTAAATCCAAAAGGGGTAGGGTATGTATATTTCTGTAGACTTTACTAGTCAAATCGTTGGGCTTCTAGTTCAGAATTTTGATATGGATTAAGAATGAAGATTAAAAATTATTTTCCATTCTCTTCATTGAATAACACCATTTTTCATCCACAAGTATAACCATAAACAATGTATAAAATCAACTATACCTAAACATAGAGAATCATAAATAAAAAAATCACACCACGTTATGATATTTCCTACAAATAATTTTATCCAAAGATAAATACATATTGATATCTCTAAAAAAGACCTTATAATCCCTAACTTCCTCCAAAAAGATGAAACAATATAAATACATCTAATGTCATTCCAAATATATCTTTGTATATTATGCTATAATAATATTTACATAAATCATATATTATTCATAGTAAAAAAATGTAAATATAATTATGGAATTCCACAACAACATAATTTTTACAACCTTAATAATTATATCATCAATATATTCGCAGAAAATTAAATATAACCTTAAATATGATGTACATGTATTTTACACCCTTAATAATTCACAACAAATTAAATATAACCTTAAATATAATGTTGAATATTAAATGAAACTTGTAATATAACATTGTTGTTTGGCCTATACTTAGATACTTAACTATCATGAAATATAAAGATAGATAGATGACATTCTAATTTATATTAGTGTATTCCTCATATATTAGTTCAAATATAAATGGTAGAAATGACTTAATCAATATTTTTAGACAAAGTTTTATAAATTTAATTTTAATCCAATATGAATTTGAGCTTATGAATAATCTATAAAGTCCACAAATAATTTTTTGGATCTATGGTATAGGTTTTTCTGGTTCATGCAACTTAAGATTATTCTATATCTTTCTTTCGATAATAAGTTATAAGGAATATTTTTTTGTTTTTTTCAAACCATGAAAATTGGTAGACCCGCTAATTGTCACCGAGGAGACTTATGGTCGAGTCGAAGAGACTACCCCTATAAACATGGGCCTAACGTAGTTTCCCACAGACTACACTAAGCAAGTAAGCCGAGTTTCGAACCTAGGCAAGACCTCTATAATAAAAGACAACATCTTCCAAGGTGCTCAGGAATATTGCCCAAAAACAACAAAATAAAGGTACACTCTTACCCCTATAAACCTAGGACTAACGTAGGTGCCCACAGACCACACTAAGCAAGTAAGTCTAGTTTTGAACCTAGGCAGGACCTCTATAATAGAAGTCAATGTCTTCCAAGGTGCTCAGGAATATTGCCCAAAAACAACAAAATAAAGGTACACTCTAGGAATATCCACTTTGTTCCTAATACAAACACTTTGTCTTGATACCAAAGCTATAAAATCCTCTTCTCTTGACCCTAATGTTCAAAAACACCTCCTTCCCCATAACCCTCAACCCCCCTAGGATCTATGGGAAACCTAAAACCCATAAAAAAGACATCCCCCTTAGACCTATAGTCAGTGCTACAGGAGCCCCCACCCATTCCCTTTCTCACTTTCTGGCTGACAAGCTTCAGCCTTTCATTGGTAAAATTCCTTCCTTCATTAAGTATTTTACTTATTTTATTAAAAAAACAAAGAATGTTCACCTAGACGAGCACAACATCATGGTCAGTTTTGATGTTGTGTCTTTATTCACCAAAATTTTGATTCTTGAAGCCATTGACTTGATCTCTAAACTAGTGGAACTAGAGACCCTTAACATTTTTCATATTTGTCTAACCTCTACCTTTTTCACCTTCAAATGGACTTGTTATGAACAAACATAAGGTACTGCCATGGGGTCTTCCTTATCACCAGTGGTCGTGAATATTTTTATGGAACATTTCAAGACGCTGGCCTTAAACTCTTGGCATCTCAAACCAAAATGTTGGTTTAGTTTTATCGATGAAACCTCTGTTGTTCGGTCCTATGGCCATTACTCCCTCGTATCCTTTCTCAACAATTTGAATAACATTTCTCCCCATATTAAGTTCATGATGGAATTGGAAAAGGACAATGATCTTCCCTTTTTGGATGTTCTTATTTCACGTCTTCCTGATGGATCACTCACTCACCAAGTTCATCGAAAAAAGACCCATACTGACCGATACCGTCATGCCCATTCCCATCATCATCTAGCTTAGAAATCCATTGTTCTTAAAACACTCATCTCTCACGCAAGTAAAATCTCTGCTCCCCAATTTTTTGAAAAAGAAAAGGCCCACTTAACAAAGGTCTTTGTAGCCACTGGTTACTATATCTCTCAAATCAACAAAGCTTTCCGCTTGGCCTACAATCCTAACTCTAAAATTTTCCCTCCTCTCTACCCTGTGCCCTCATTTCTCTCCCCTATATCTAAGGCACCACATATAAAATTTCAAAAATATTGGCCAAAAAGGATATAAAAACCCTCTTCAAACCCTATAAAACCCTTGAACAATTATTTTGTACCACCAAGGATAAATCAGACCCTATGCTTGGCCTATGAGTTTACCAAATTACCCGCTCCTATGGAAAATCATATATTGGCCAAACTGGCAAATCATTTAAATCTCATCTCAAAGAGCATGTTGTTGACGCAACCCACAGTCTACAGTGGCATCTCCAAATCTGTTATTGTTGAGCACTCCCATAAATCCAAACATCTCATTTGTTTCGACCAAACAAAAATTATTTCCTCGACACCCGACTACACCTCACGCATCATTCGGGAGGCTCTGGAAATTGAGAAGCACCTTGATAATTTTAATCATGAAAACGACTATAAATTGAGTCATTCTTGGAGGCCTATTATTCATCGCCTCGAACAAGAAACCTAATTTTCATGCATTTCTTTGGTTTTGAAAAATTATTAGCCCTTTTCTCTCTCCATCCTTGTTTAAACCCTATCCTCCTTATATCTCTTTCTTAATAAATTACTTTTTTCCCTTATTGACTCATCCTTGCTCATTATTGACTCTTCTTCACTCATTATTCTCGACTCCTCTTTACTCATTCATTTTTATTATTATTATTTTATTGTTTAAGGGTAATTTCAAATCTTAACGGCTATTTGACTAATTTAAATCCCCTTTCATTTTTCAATTTGACTTTCATCCCTTTCTACTCTTGTTTCTATCATCCTAGTATTATATTGTTTATGGCTAATTTCAAATCTTGACGGCTATTTGACTAACTTAAAGCCCCTTTCATTGTTCAATTTGACTTTCGTCCCTCTCTTCAATGGTATCCTATTTCACTCATCCTATTTATTTTCACTTCTTGGCACTCTTTTCCCATTCATAAGATTGTTTTGTCCCTGACGATGGGTGGAGTGTCCACTCAAAAACTTTATTGGACATTTCAAAATAAGCTTATTTTGTCCCAAGTCCACTCGAAACATTTATTGGACTTTTCAAAATTTCTTACACAGATTAAATCCAGAAAACTGAAGAAACAATTAAAGCAACAATTATGACTAATTGTGAAAACCTTCACTCTCAAATAATAATCTAATTTTAAGGTCACGGCCAAGCTAGACACCAAATTGGTGTAAGAGACCCCCTTGTTTATGGGACAAGAGACCCCCTCCATGGTCTCTTTTGTCTCGAGTGTCTATTGGAAACATTTATGGATGTTTCAAAATTTCTTACACAGTTTAAATCCAGAAAACTCAAGCAACAATTATTTTAAGGTCACAACCAAGCCAGACACCAAATTGGTGTATGATACCCCCCTTGGTTGTGGGACAAGAGACCCCCTCCGCGCAAGAAAGATTTAACTACTAAATTCTAAAGCAGTATAATACTCTACCCCCCTCTGGATTTGAACCTGTAACCTTTTAGGAGGAAATGTGCGTGTTCTTAACCATTAGACCCACTTAAGTTGTATAGATCGAAATATTAAGAGAAACATTTGTAGGCTTATTGCCACCATTCATCTTCATGTCACGCAAGGAATGAGGTGTTGGCCTATTTACGACAAACATCTTCTTCAAATTGCTTGCAATCACTACCGAGTTGGAGGTGGGATGAATTAATGTATTTCTCAAGTCAACATGAAGGTCGTCGAAGCCAATGAGGACTCTTGCAGGGTTGTTTGCAAAAACATCTATTGTAATGCTCTTCATTTTTCATGCATCAAGCAAGTTTGTGTATGTGTGTCAACGATATGGTAGAATTTTCTTTCCCATAGCGAGGGCTCACAATTTTTGGTCGAACTTTGTGGTGGCCTAGGTTTTTTCGAGTCAATAGAAATAAGACATAAATGAGGAAGGCTAGGAGGTGGCATCCTCTCGCTATTCTGTTGAATATTTCATTGTTTAGAATTCTAGCAAAGGAATCTTAGGGAGCTAGAACTAAGGTGTCAATATAATCATTTTCCTTCCATAGGTTTTCCTATATAATAAATTGAATCTAGGAGGAACTAGAGTATGTCCGATCCAAAAATGATCCAGAGAAGGCTAAGAATAACTCAGAACTCACAGAGGCAACTCAGAACGCTCTGAATGGCTCCAACAGATAGAGAAAGGAAACAAATTCAAAGTTCCCAAAACTTAGTGAAAATGGCATGATCGTGAAGAGCGCATCATAAGATTTCTAACGATGCAAATGACTCATCAAACAGAGTTATTGTTTGAAAGATATATGCGGTCAAAGTTGCGGTCAAACAGGGCCGGTCGGCAAGGGGCCACATCATCATCTGTACTGCTGACGTCAGCAACTGACATGGAAGGGTGACATCATCGTATGAGCTGTTGACGTCAGAATTCCATGTGGAAGCACCAGAGGCTACCATGTGTCACCCGCCAATGGACTTTTCAGGGGTCCATGTGGACCAATAGAAAAGTGCCATGTGGCACCCCTAAGTGATGCCACGTGGCACCACCCAGGGAGCACCACGTGTCAGTACGGAGTGACAGGGCAACCACGTCAACATATAGGTGGGTGTATCACTGGGTGCCACGTGGCCCAATCATCGGGCGACATGTGGCATCCCAGAAATGCCTAATATTGGTCCGTGAACGAATTTCATTTAAAAAAAATGGCGGGTCCGCCAAATCTGGCAGACCACGCCAATTTTAAATAGTCGTTGGAAGAACCTTCTAGCGAGTCGCTAAACTTAGATATATATATATATATATAACAAACGTCCAAAATGGAGTCTGGTGGGTTCGACCCCGGAACCTCCGCCTTATCCAACGCCTTTACAACTCCGCCCATAACCAATGCGCCACCGATGCTACTTGTTATATCCACCCAGATTTATTATTTTAAAAGTACAATCTTCCCAGATCCGGGGGGAGGCTCAACCATACCATATGAATGGAGGCACGGATTACGAAGAAGAGACTGTCATAATTGTAGGTTGCAGAGGACACAAAAATTGAGACAAAATTCATCTTGGGCCTGGGAGTGCCAGAGTCGGATCGGAGTGTGGAGACAGTCATTTTTGGATAATTCGACGCCACAAATCCAATGGTGATGTTTGTTTTCTGATTTGATCATTATTTCTGTAGCTTGCTTTCAGAATGAGGTATATTCATGTATTTGCCAAATTCTTTTGATGAGTTAATGAAAGAGCCTACCCATTTGAGAGAAGGACCCGGAGACATAGTCCACCAGGGATGAATTCTGTTATCAAATTTTTGTGTTCAGATCTAATGCTTATGTCTCTTCATTTTTAAGTTTTCCCTTCTTTAATGGTGCACTTTAATTTATGCTCATTTAATACAATTCTTTATAAGTCACGATGAAAATATCCTAGATCATGTTGGTATCAGAGTAGTCGTCTTTGACTTGAATTGTTGAGTGTGAATGCTTACTAGGGCCAAGCATAAGCAAGGTGAAGGAACTATAAAGACTTTCAATCCTGAAGTTGGTCGTGTATCTAGAAGGAAGAAGATGGCAGAAGAGGACAAGCGTGATGAACAGGAGAAAAAATTTCACATGGTCTTTTATCGCATGCCAGAAATGGTTGAGTGAATGTATGGAGATTACGAGAAGAGGATGAAGAAGAAACTAAAGAAAAATGAAGCACATGCAGATGATGATGCTTTGGAAAACCAAAGGGCAGGAGGAGATCCTTATGAGCCTCCGTCTTCACCTTCGAGTTCTAGTTCTTCTTCCTCTAAGCATTCTCATCATTCTAGCCATAAAGCCTCTTTTAAGAAACCATTATTAAAACTTGATGTAAAATTTTCTTTACCTATGTTTAATGGAGATGCCAATCCTGAAAAGCTAGATAATTGGATCCGACAGGTTGAAGTATATTGTTGTGTCCAACATATTGATGAAGAGGAAGTTAAAGTGCAACTGGATTCTCTTTGGTTAGAAGGCACCGCTCTCGTATGGTGGGAGAGCAAGCTTCATGACATAAGTAAGTGTGGTAAGCTTCTTTCCTCATGGTTAGAATTTAAATCAGCGATAAGGAAGAAATTTTATCCATTAGGATATTTACATAAAGTAATGATGGAATGGCAAACTTTAAGGCAAAGTAAAGGACAAACTATACAAAGTTTCACAGAAGAATTTAGGAAGAAAGCTCTTGCATTGAACATTCCTTTGGATTCTTCTGAGACTTTAATGAAGTATATTGGCGCACTTCACAGTTATATTCGACATACTTTTCTCTTGTTTAACCCCACTAGTCTTGACGAAGTTTGTGTGCAAGCCACTCACATTGAGAATAGGGGGAAACATGTTCAAGAATATCCCACAAAGAAACCTTCCAATTTCCCACAGAAGAATTTTAAGAAGTTGAAAAGGAAGTACAAGATGACCGCTATAGTGACGAGAGAAGGAGGAAAACCATCTTGCACTCATTGCAAGAAGAGCGCTCACGATGAAGAACACTGTTGGAAACTGCATCCGGAAAAGAAACCAAAACAGTTTGGTGGGAAGGGGAAGACAAAGACCGTTGCTATGGTACAGCAAGATCTTGGTTCTGATTCAGGAGATGAAGGAAATATCACAGCGGTTGGAGTACAAGGTAAAGATTATCTTCATGCTAGTTCTAGTTCTAATGATGAATCTCATGTTGATGAACGAAAGAGGAATGAATTATTTCACATAAGAGTTGTATCTAAACATACTAATATAGATACATTATTTGATCTGGGTTCCCAATTAAACTTAATATCTGAAGCATTTGTCAAGAAAATGGGTCTTGAAACGAAACCACATCTGAAACCTTATCCTCTTGGTTGGGTCTGTGACAAAGAAAAACTTAATGTCACCAAACAATGTAGGATCAGGTTTGTTATTGCTTCAAAATTGATTGATGAAGTTGATTTGGATGTTTCGCCACTTGATATATGTGGCATAGTGTTGGGAAGTCATTATCTTTATGATAGAAAAACAATCTTCTTTTGTCATGAGAAAAAATACCACCTTACTAAGGGGGGAGTGGAATATATTGTTAGAGTTCACAACATGAGGGTAAATACAACACTTGTTAGTGCAGGTCAAATGAAAAGACTTATAAACACTAATAAGAGATATGTACTCATGGTCGTCAGAGAGAAAGATGTTGGGACATTCGACGCTTTCCAATGGTGTGATCCATCTCATAAAAAGGAATTAATTGATATTGTTTCTAAGTATGATGATATTTTTCAGGAACTAGATGTATTACCTCCTAAGAGGGAAATCCAACATGAGATGCATCTTCAATAGGATTCTCCTCTTCCTAATGTGGGCATGTACATGATGTCAGTTGTGGAGATTCCAGAGATCAAGAAGCAGACATAGGGCTTATTGGATCAAGGGGTCATCAGGCCCAGTTCATCTTCTTGTGGTTCTCCAATCGTGATGGTGCCAAAGAAAGATGGCACATGGTGAATGTGTGTTGATTATCGATCCTTAAATAAAATCACAGTGAAAAATCGATACCCTCTTCCTCGCATAGATTATTTACTTGATCAATTGAAGAATGTTTTCTATTTCACTAAGTTGGATTTGTGCAATGGATATCATCAAATCAGAGTCGCAGAACAGGATGCATGGAAAACTTCCTTTAAAACCAAACATGGATTGTTTGAGTGGTTGGTTATGCCATTTGGGCTTTGTAATGCTCTGACAACTTTCATGTGTGTGATGAATGATGTATTCAGGCCTTTCATAGATGACTTTTTGATTGTATATTTAGACAAAATTCTTGTTTTTAGCGGGACTTGGGATGAGAATGTGAGGCATGTAAAGAAATTATTGGATACTTTACAAATGGAAAAGATGTATGTAAAATTGTCTAAATGTGAATTTGGCAAGACTGCACTTGTATACCTAGGTCATATTGTAGGAGGAGGACAATTAAAAATTGGCCTGAGCCAAAAAGTGTAACCGAAGTTCAAATCTTCTTAGGTGAAGTCCACTATTGGAGGAGATTCATTCCCAACTTATCCTTCATAGCAGCTCCTCTGCATGCCTTAACCAGTGTGAAGAACACTTTTCAGTGGGAAGGAAAGAAACAAAAATCTTTCGACACTTTAAAGGGAAAGATCGGTACCACACCAGTATTAGCACTGTCAAATCTTCAACAACCTTTTGATATCGAGATAGATGCCAGCAGATATGCCATGGGTGCGGTACTAATGCAATATCGTAAGCCTATATGTTACCACTCTGAAACTTTTAACCAATCTGTTGTTAACTATCCTACATATGATAAAGAGTTGTATGCATTAGTCCAAAGTGTAAAGAAATGGAAGCACTACTTGTTAGGGAAGGAAACCATTATACATGCAGATCACCAACCCTTACAGTATCTTCAAGCACATACCAAATTGCAACAATCTCGACACTACATGTGGATGGATTTTCTACAACAATTTCACTTGGTAATCAAGTACAAAAATGGTACAAGTAACAAGGTAGTTGATATGATTTATAGACCTCCTATTTTTGCTTCTATTATTTTGAAGAATGCTTCTTTATCTCATGATAGCTATATAGAACAATATGCCATCGATGAAGATTTTAAATAAGTATGTACGAAGCTAACCCTTGGTGCATAAGTAGAGAACTATTGTCTTCAGGGAAAGTTACTTTACCATCTTGGAAAGCTATGTATTCCTACAAGTGAACGAGTCCATGTAATGCGAGAATCTCATACTTCTGTTTTGTCTGGGAATTTTTGGGTAGGAAAAACTATGGCTCATTTGCAAAGGTTTTGTTACTGACCTCAAATGAAGGTAATTGTAACTAAATATGTAAAGGGGTGTGTGATGTGTTCTACTTGTAAGCCCACTAATAGAAAATTGGGGCTATACTCACCACTTCATGTTCCATCCCATCCATGGGAAAGTATATCCATGGATTTTGTAGGGGGTTTACCCATGACCAAAGGGGGTCATGATTATTTGTATGTTGTAGTGGATAGGTTCAGAAGATGTGTATATTGATGCCTTGTAAAAAGCAGATCATTGTTGAGCAGAATGTTAATCTCTTCTTTCAACATGTTTGGGTTCACTTTGGATTACCCACATCTATCATCTTAGATCGAGATACTCGATTCCTTGGGGACTTTTGGAATAGCTTGTGGAGAATGATGGACACCAAATTGAAGATGATCATTGCTTTCCATCCACAGACCGAAGGACAAACCGAGGTGGTAAACCGAACAATGGTACTTTTTCTTTGAGGCTACTACAACAAGTGTCCCAAGGTATGGGATGAACAAATGCCTTATGTACAACATGCATACAACCGAGCTTTACATTCATCCACTTAGAGTTCACCTTTTGATACATGTTTTGGGTACCTACCAAAGGTTCCTTTGGACTTGATGTACGATAGATATGCCGATGTAAATGAAGAACGAACAGAGGACAGAGCCCGCAAGTTCATCTAGAGGATTCAACAGATACACCAGGTAGTCAGGGAATAGTTGAAGAAAATTCAAGCACAATATAAGGCTCGACATGACAAGTACAAGGTTGATCATCAGTTCCAGGTTGGAGACTGGGTATGGATTCACATCAGCAAGGAGAGATTGAAGGGTGAAGGCAAGAAACTCAAGCCCATTCATTATGGACCCTTCATTATATTGGAGAAAAGTGGTACCAATGTGTTTTGTCTAGATCTTCCACCTTATATGCAGATTTACTCAGTTGTGAACATTGAGAACTTGAAAAAAATTTAGCCTCCCATGATCATGGATCAAGATGAGGAAGTTTCAATACCATCAGTTGATGAGTTTGCACCTGAGTACTTGGATGAGATACAAGAAGATATCATCCTGGACTGGAGGATGAGTACTTCACGCAAGGGTGATGTTGATTATCTTTGAGTAGGAATAAAAGGCACACATCCAAGCAAGGCAAAGTGGATCGAGAAGGGCAAAGTGAGGGGACTTTTCCCTCACTTACCAATTGATTGATGAAAGTTTTTGTTGGTCCAAAAATCTCTCAGTGGGAAGGTGTGATCCAAAAAGGATCTAGATAAGGCTAAGAATAACTCAAAACTCACATAAATAACTCAGAACGCTTGGAATGGCTCCAGCAGACAGAGAAAGGGAACAAATTCAAAGTTCCAAAAACTCAGTGAAAATGGAATGATCATGAAGAGCACATCGAAATCTTTATAACGATACAAACACTTCATCAAACTGAGTTATGGTTTGAAAGATATTTGTGGTCAAAGTTGTGGTCAAACAGGGCTAGTCAGCAGGGGGCCACATCATCATCTATACTACTGATGTCAGCAGCTGACATGGAAGGGTGATGTCATTGTACAGGATGTTGACTTCAACATGCCACATGGAAGCACCAGAGGTTTCCATGTGTCACCCTCCAATGGACTCTTCAGGGGTCCATATGGACCAATAGAAAAGTGGCACATGGCACCCCAGGCGACGCCACGTGGCACCACCCAGGAGCACCACGTGTCAGTACAAAGTGATAGGGAAACCATGTCAACATACAGGTGGGCATATCATTGGGTGACATGTGGCCCAATCATCGGGCGACACATGGCATCCCAAAAATGCCTAATATTGGCCCGTGAACGAATTTTGTTTTAAAAAAAATGGCGGGTCTGCCAAATTTCGCTGACCACGCCAATTTTAAATAGTCATTGGAAGAACCTTCTAGCAATTCGCTAAACTTAGCAGGGAATAGATACATTGTACCATATATCTATAACAAATTTCCAAAATGGAGTTCGGTGGGTTCAACCCTGGAACCTTCGCCTTACCCAACGCCTTTACAACTCCACCCATAACCAATGCTCCATTGACGCTACTTGTTATATCCGCCCGGATTTATTATTTAAAAAGTACAATTCACCCAAAGCCGAGGGGAGGCGCGACCGTACCATATGAATGTGGGCGTAGATTATGAAGTAGAGACTGTCATAATTGCAGGTTGCAGAGGGCACAAAAATCGAGACAGAAATCCTCTTGGGCCTCAGAGTTCTAGAGTCGAATCAAAGTGTGGAGACAGTCATTTTTGGGTAATTCGATGCCACGAATCCAATGGTGATGTTTGTTTTATGATCTGAGCATTATTTTTGCAGCTTGATTTCAGAATGAGGTATATTCATGTATTTGCCAAATTCTTTTGCTAAGTTAATGAAAGAGCCTACCCATTTGAGAGCAGGACCCAAAGATTCCACCATGGACGAACTCCGTTATCAAGTTTTTGTGTTCAGATCAGATGCTTATGTCTCTTCATTTTTAAGTTTCCCCTTCTTTAATGGTGCACTTTAATTTATGCTCATTTAATAGAATTCTTTATAAGTCACGATGAAAAGATCCTGGATCAATGTCTCTTGAATTATTTAGAATATTCCACATGATATTGTAAAGCATGACCATGCACTGAATCTATATCATTTTTTAGAGTAAGCAACATCTAGTGTGTAGAATGTGTTCTTTGATTTAGGCATGTTTACATTGACTAAGGATTAGAAACAAAGCCACAAAACATGTTTCAAAGCCCTAGCCACCAAGAAGGTTATAGTTTAAATACTTGTTGACCTTAAAACGAGAGTCTTAATGGTCATTTACTATGAAAAACTAGTTGGTAGTATAAGTTATAGCTAATTAATAACACTTTTCTTTTTAATGGTATAGGGAAGAGTTTCCACATGCAAATGAGCTTTAATATGGATTTACATGAATATTTTTATACATATTATAATCTCCAGTGGCCTGATTCTACACCATCCACATATGATATTTACTAAACCATAGTGATCAAAGGCATTATTATGCTCCATCCAGGTATCTAAGGATTCCATTGGTATGTAATATTCCTCTTACAAATCATCGGTGAAGCAACATAAATGACATAATCTTGAATCAATACCTAGTACAACGGTTAATTATGGTCATTGGATAGATAATTTTTCCAAGCAAATTTGAGAATTTGTTTGAGGACATCAACCTATCAACTTGTTGCATGGAATTACACATGTGAAATCCTTGTTGTTCTCATTGATTGATTTATAATTGCATAGTCTCTACTTCTGACTATTTTGATGGAAACTTTTTAGCTTCTTCGGTATTTTTTTTTAAGCATTTGTTAAGTTTTGTGTCCCTCTCTCCCAAAAGGTGTGTGATCGACTCACGAATTCCTAGTTTGGAGCACTCTTATTGATCTTTGACATGTGAGTTTGTTAGATCATTCTAAGCTTCCACAAGATTCTTGTTTTAAATGATTAGAGAACTTTTTTATCTTTAACACTCTTGCACTAAGTGCATCTTCATAGGATCACTGCCATTTTTAGCATTCTCTTTTCTATCTTTCGTTTCATCTATGGAGACTCTTTATTTGGAAAAATTGTTGGAATTCATATTCCAAGTCTTGATCACTTGTGCATACTCTCGATGATGGAAATTATTGTTTTCTTCATTGATTATGAAAAGGTTTGTGTAAACAACTTTGGTTTTTCTTGGAGGCTATAGCTCTAAAGGATTCTTAATTTTGAGCTTGTTTGCACCTCATGATGCTAAATATTTTGTTAATTTTGGTCACAAGTTTTCTTTATTCCTACCCAAATCAACATTAAGGGGGGATTAATGTATGTTTATTTGTGCATCATTTCCTTTATTCCCTCATCATTCCCAAAGTGAATATTATATTTATTTGTCCATCATTTATTTTTTTCCCTCATTGTTCCCAAAGTGAATATTAAAGGGATTTCATGTTGGTATGTATATTTACTTGGCTAGGCACATGAGTCAAGAATGGTTGACATGTTTTTTCAAAACATTGTATTCCAAAAAATCAAACTTAAGGGGGATGTTTGTTGTCATATTTAGTCAAAACATTGAATTCCAACTAGTCAAACTTAAGGGGAGATATGTTTGTGATAAAATTTTATTATCTTAATATTGGCTTAGCAGTCTATCTACATGAAGATACATGACATGTGAGCAGTTGGTTTGTTAGTACCAAACACCATTTTATTCGATTTAGTTGAGATATTTTCTCAAATGTATTTAGGAAGTTGTCCTATATATTACTTCTCATTAATTGAGATTGTTAAGACGTTGTTAAGGGACATGTCCTATAAATATGGGTCCCTTGTAATGGCATGTACGATAATTTGATACACCAATTAATCATGGATTAATGGCATGCTCATAGTGGATTTGTATCCCCCACCAGGGTTTCTCCACTTTACATTATGGTGTTGATGACATGAGTGATATGGGGAAAAATTGTCTATTGGATTATGTTTATGATGTTGATCTAACCCTTTCCCACTCACACTTAATGAATGGAAAATATGTCTTGATGAAGTCTTCACAAAATGGAGACGTGGGAGGGAAATCCTTGATGAATTCTTGACACACTTAAGTCTTAAACAACCTTTATGATCACATTAAATTCCAAGTGTTAACTTTACCATTGAGGTAGAAGAAGAAAAAAAACTACAGTTTCTTTATGATCTACTCACCAAGAAAGAGAATGGTAGGATTGATTTTTAGGTATATAGAAAAAAGACTCATACAGAAAAATGACTATATGCATACTCACACCACCACCCAGTGCAAAAAGTCAAGGTTATCCACACACTAGCTACCAAAGAAACAAGAATATTTGATTTAAATCACCTCAAACATGAGATGGATCACCTTAAGAATATATTCAAAGCTAATGGATACCATGGTGAACATATTAATAAAGAAATCCATAGGGCACAAAATAAAAAACTAAGTTGGCATAATCGAGAGGTAAATGTCCCAATTGGAGAAACAAGTTACTCTTTGCAAGTGCAACTAAAAGAATATTCCACTAAAATATCTCACAATTGTACTATTAAATCAAATTTAACGAAGCAGTTGTTGAACACTACCCATCAAATCTTCATGGAATAAGCAAAACTAATAGTTGGATAAGAATATTACATCAAATGAAGAACTAGATAAGATATGAAGATAGAAAGGTGGACCAATACCCTGAATAAAGATGATGGGTTTAATCTAAGTGACAGATGGAGGCCAATCATAAACCAACTAAATGTAAGGTATAATATCAACACATGGGAGGAATGAAGTTTTTGGAATATGGGTTGACCTGACTCTTAGAAAAACTAATGGGACCCTCCCTAGGGGTGTAATGGTGGGTTGAAGTGCCCATTAGTGTAATAATAGTGCATGTATGGTGGCCATTCAATGTAATATGAACTAATTCCACTGTGTTTATTATCATTAAATAAGGCTCACTAGGTAGTTAGAATTAAATAAATGTAATGTGGCCTCATTAAAAAACCCTCTGGGTAGTTAGCATTTAGTTATGATTATGCTTTTATCACTGGATATAAATAAGGATGGAATCCTCATTATGTATCATGTATTGGAGTATACAGTATTGGATCTTAGCTCATTGGATCTTATCTCATTGAGAGGTTTCCCCCTTGAGGAAGCAAGTGAACAAGAGTTGGTCCTCCCATACAAGGATTTTTATATAGTGTTTCCCTACCTTAAGGGTTTTGATATTGAATAAAGTGTTGAGCATTTTGATATATAGTTTTGTATTCAATATTAAGAGTTAAGGATCATAACAATTGGTATCAAATCTCTTTCTTGGGAAAAAAAGGGGAAGGATTTGCCTTTCTTTTTTTTCTTTTATGCAAAATTTCAAAGGGAGAAATAGGGAAGCAATGCTCAGATCCATTTTTGAAGCTTTATATACATAATCAAAATAAACAAAGAAGATATAAGTCCCTCTTGAAAAACAAATTAAAAATCATAGTTTGAGAAGTGAATATATCACTAATTTAAAAATCAATTATTCTCAGGTTTTTTCTGTGATGGTCATGAATATTACAAAGTATATATATTTTGGTAGAGTTTTTGGACTACACCCAAATTATTTCTAGTTGAAGTAGAGTGGTTGTGGCATTTTAGAATTAGGATCATCACATAAATTCACAGCCATATCGTAGAAGTTATACTTGTTTCAAGTTGGGGCCTCAAAACCCCCATGGGAAATTATTGTTGTGCAATTATATCTTTGTTTATGAACCCAAATACCACAGAACTAGCACCATTAGATACACCATAGTTGTATCGTTTACAAATTGAGGTAATCATAATAATTCTAATTAATATTCATGAAGTTAGCACTATTTTAAATCGCCAGCCACAAGACCTTAATAGAACCAAAGAATGACAATGTTAAGAACCTTACATGATATTTAGGAAAAAATGAAACAACTTCAATTAATTTTTCAAGAAATTAAGGAGATTTATATCATTAGAAATATGTATCTTTTCATCAAAGAAGAGTACACAAGGTACATATCTTCCTAGGGTGATTTAGAAGAAGCTTGCGAAGAATGGTATATATGGACATTTGTCGTTTCTGGGAAGACAACTACTTCTAGATTCTCTTTGATGACTCTACCCTCCCATATGAAGAAATCATCATTGATGGAAGTCCAAAGAAGGTTATGACTTCCAATTTTCTATTTGCATATTCTCTAGTGGTAATGTTCCTTCTATATCCATAACTGAACTTTTGCAACTATATATATGATCTCATCGATCTCATGTGTCATCAGTTAGGAGTGTATGATCATGGTGGGAATTTGGAGCATAGTACTCAGCCATTCAATGAGCTCAAGTGCCATCAATTATGATTTCACATAAATAGTTGGACATGGGACCTAGGTTTATGGATGAGCTTGTTGGACTACTCCAAAATTTTAGTTGGCACTTGTACACGAGACCTTAGTTTCATGGACTACTTCAACATTGCAATAAAAAACCATACATGGGACAATGGTTTATGATTGTATATCGCCATTACAAGTATTGAGGACATTTGTTTTCAAAGGGGGGTGGAATGGTGGGATCCTCGCTATAATGGGTGGGCGAAGGGCCCATTATAGTAATAATAATGTATGTATGGTGTTCATTCGTGAGATCGGAAGAG
>CBVK0101124953.1:0-17834 GCA_900067695.1 Picea abies | reverse complement strand
TCGGATACATACCTCTAGAGCTTGTTAAAACCTAGTTATTTTGATAATCATGGAGTTGATACAACCTTCGAGTCACTTGTCTTTCTCCTTTAGATGCTCCATAATTCTCTTATGTGTAGAATGATTTCGTTTACTATTAATAGCTCAAGAGAATTTAAACAGGGAAGATCTTATCTTGTTGCATCAGGCATTCAATTCGGGTTATGATGAAATTTTAACAAATTTGTCGCTGAATCTCTATAACTCAAATTCATCATGGATTGATGGAGGTGGCGCGGGTGGTGATGTGGTCTATTGGTGATTTTAAACGACTATTTTGAAACAGGGAAGATCTTATCTTGTTGCATCAGGCATTCAATTCGGGTTATGATGAAATTTTAACAAATTTGTCGCTGAATCTCTATAACTCAAATTCATCATGGATTGATGGAGGTGGCGCGGGTGGTGATGTGGTCTATTGGTGATTTTAAACGACTATTTTGATTGGTGCACGAGGTAGCAACTAATGCAATATGGGGTATTAATTAGTTTCTTAAATGCTCAAAATCTGATCATATCTAATGCTAAAACGTCCCATTGCGTCTCTCTCTCAGTGGGTGGATCGGGGATCAGGGATGTGATATGAACGTTTTCATTGATGTCATCCTGCAAAAGCTCCGACGCTAATCAATCTTACCGTACAATGCTGCCATGGACAAGTCTGACTCAGATGTGTGACTTGGGCCTAGAGAACCAAGAATGGCTCGAGATAAAACTAGACTATACGATCCTCCTACCGGGTAAAGACATGTGGCACTAAAGACCAGTGACTTAATTAACATGTATTAATCAGAGTCGGGAATTTCCTTAAGTTATTCGTTCTAAAACAAACCTTATCTTACCAATGCTGAAAAAGTATCTAGGTTCGATGATCGGCGATAAACCTATCAAGTTCTTTCGGATTGACTTCCTTGAAAAAGTCCTGATGCCGAAGACGCATCAGGAATCAATGATCGGGAATAAATTTAATCGCATTCATAATGTTTTTTGTGATCCTTCTAGGTTTTCCCCAATTCCGATAAGCATGTCGGGCATCGACGATCGATGATATCTTTCCTTTCTTTGTTTAAGCCTATCGCATACCATGTTTTATCGATGCTTAAGAGGAATAAGATATCAACAATATCTTTATGCACAAATCAAACCTTCCTTTTGTCGATGTCGACAAATATTGATGCTCGACAACTATGATTTTCTGAGTGGTTCCTTTTCCTTCTTTGAATTCCTTCCGATGTAGACCCTGAGCGCGTTTCATGAAGTGTTTGGATGTTGATTCATTATTCAGGTGTTAAGGTCTTTTTTAGTCATGAGGTTTCATAAGTTCAAGTTATTCAGGTGTTAAGGTCTTTTTTAGTCATGAGGTTTCATAAGTTCAAGCAAACCTTAATGGGTGATGAGAGTCATGAAAATAAGTAAAGAGAAAACATTTTATAAGAATGAAATTGAATCAGATAGTGCAGAAGATCAAGTGGTACCCAAAAAAGTAAAAATTTGACGGAGGCTTTTTTAGGGTGTGTTGACTACTCAACAGGGAGTAGATATTATCTTTTTCCAAATTCAAGATAGAAATCCATGGACATACTTGGTGGGGAAGCTACACCAAGGCCTTTACATAGGGGAGGGACTCATTAGTAACTAAGTAAGAGGTATTCAAAGACCTCCACAAGTCCCAAGTTTGTCCTATTGGGTATGAAGAGAACGAAAGGATTCAATACCACTATTACACAAAGTGAGAAGGACATACCATACACAAGTGCACTATAAAGTTCTAGAAGAAATCCATTTAGTTGGAAATAAATCCCAAGAGCCAAAAAGTGGTCATGAGAAATTGGGTGGAATTCATGGTCACAAAATAAGGTAAGTTATGATATTTAAGCCCAAGTCCATATATGTGGCATATGTGTAGCTCTAATACATTGAATTTGACAAGAAGGGGAAAGCAAGTGGTTTGAAGCAGTTTTTATCAACATAGAGCTTCCAATAAGGGTGAGGGGAAGGGGAAAGAGAAAAATAAGAAGATTGATTATGTTGCATATGTATGTAATTTCCCTAGCAAACATTGTGTGATCTGAATTGGATCCTCACCAAAAATAAATCACTTTGTAAACTTTGCAATATGCATTTTATTGTTTTTGGAAAAGTTGAGAAAATGTTCAAAATTCCCTTGGAAATTAAAAAAAACTATTGTGATGGTTAGACTTCCAAGGAAACCCATTAAAAATGAATGTTGATATGAAGAAGAACATTACATGGAATAGAGAGGAGGAAATGAAGAAGGGAAGTAGAAAATATGAGAGCTCAAGGAAGAAGTTTGCTTAATGATCAAAGGAGAAGAAGACATTGAGTCTATCCAATGATGAGTGATGATTTTTGTTGAGCATTGCATGGAATAGAGAGGAGGAAATAAAGAAGGTAAGTAACAAAGATAAGAGCTCAAGGAAGCATTTTGCTTAATGATCGGAGGAGAAAAAGACACTGAGTCTATCCCATGATGAGTGATGATTTTTGTTAAGCCATGGCCATCTACAAATTCCCTACCAACAAGTAAGGATACACTAAATCTATGTATAGCTCACCCATTTTTTTTAATCAATTCCTCTTAATGAAAATCCTCTAGAACCTAGTTTTCCCATTTGGATTTCTAGTGTAAAAATAAATCTATGTTGTCTCATGGTGTTAATGGTTGTGTATATTTGTATTTTGGGTTTTAATATGTTCTTGCATTCTATGTAAAAACATGAGAACCATATAGAACTACAATGTAATCCTAGCTCTGTTCACAAGTTTAAATGATTGCTTAAGTGTTGAAATTGGTTGAATGTATTGTTGGTTCATTGCTTAAGCACATTCTATAGACAACATTGCAATTGATTCTTGCTTGGTGTTTATTGTTTTGTGATGGGTTTGTATGAGTACACAAGATTTCAATAAGTTCCAATACCATACACTACAACATTGTTGTATTCACCCATTATTCACTTATTTTATCATTTGAGTATAGCTACAATGATGCCACATATATTCCATTTGATGTGTGGAGAGAAATTATAGCCTGAGAATAGATTTGGAGATATTTTTTTGAACAAAGGTATCTCTATTGAAGCAAGCAACAAAGTAGTGAACCAAATATGAAATAGATCCATTATTTTTAATTCTTGTTGTTGACTAGAAATAGAGAGGATTATTTATTTCCATAGAGATCTATGTTGATGAAACATATAGGCCATAGGCATACCATTTATAGATCATAAGGTATCTGAACATGTTCATCAAAGACCTTGAATAGGGAGAAGATAGAAGTGTTGAGAGACTTCAATAGGAAGATACAAGAGGAAAGATATTATTGGAGACATAAAGCATATGCGATGGAAAAATAACTTGCCAAATGTTAGGACTCCACCACCATGATGGTAGAATTAGACATGATCATGTTGTAACTCTTGAAATTAGAGGAGAAATTCACTCAGCTATAAAATTGGAAAGAGGATAGGTTCATTGAAGTGTCTTCTTAGCTCTACTAGGATTTGGTAGTGAAGGAAGAGGACTTGAAGAAACTACAAGAGGTGGTATAAGAGACCAAGAAATCCCCTTCTTTTGCCACTACAGAAGCCAACACCATGATGGAGTGAATCTTGGTAAACTCACCTTACAATATCCTTCCTCTAGAAACCTTTGGTGACTTTGAAAATAACACTAGAGGCATCGGTTCGAAGATCATGAAGAAAATGGGTTATGATGGCCAAGGGATAAGAAAGGAAGGCCAAGGTATTATGATCCCCATTGTATCTCAATATAGGCCCAAGAATGAATTCATAGGATTTATTGAAAAATAATCCATCATAAGTTCAATGTAAACCACCTTCGTCAAGGCAAGAGGAACCGAAAGAGAATGGATAGAAAAGGAGTGTGAAAAAACCACTCAAAACTGCTTATAAAGGCTTGGAAGAGGGGAAAGAATATATTATTATACTATACAAATCTACTCCAACTCTTGGGGGACCAAGCAACCAAGCTAGAATGCAACATCACAAACCAAAAATATGTGGCATAATATCTTTGGTTTGCTTATGTTGCAAGAAAATGGGTAATAAGGCTAGCAATAGTTGGAACTCTAAAAGGCCCAGTAGCCCATGAAAGAACTATTACTAGTACCATATATTGATTGAAAATTGGGAGGAAAAAGGTTGGAGGCTTCACTTTGAACTCCATGCCAAGAATTGAATATCCAAGAAGATAGATTGGAGAGTCAAGGTCAAAGGGAAAGACAAGTTTCTTTCACTTGAAGCCTAATGCACAATGGTTTTCCAATGAATTATTATAGTAGCATATGCCATCTCTAGCCATGAAATGGATAACATGCTTATGCCAAATATGCCCCCTATTTAACTCTTATCTTCCATCTTGTAGTGGAGGCACCCATTCTTGGATATTTGTTGGATATTTCGTGATGGACGTATAGGAGGTAGGCATGAAAATGTAGAGAAAAAGAAGAACAAAGGGACTTGAAAATTTTTGGGACCAAAATAATGAAAATGAGAGGTGTGATCCAAATTGGATCCTTGCAAAAAAAAACATCTTTGTAAACTTTGTAATAAGCATAAATAATTGTTTTTGAAAAGTTGAGAAATTTTTCAAAATTCCCTTGGAAGTTGAAACGAACCATTGCGATGGTTGGCCTTCCAAGGCAACCCATTAAAAATGAAGGATGTGATTAAGAAGAGCAATGAATGGAATGGAGAGAATCAAATGAATAAGGTAAGCAGTATATATAAGATCTCACGGAAGCAATCTACTTGATGATCATAGGAGAAGAAAAGAAGAGCAATGAATGGAATGGAGAGAATCAAATGAATAAGGTAAGCAGTATATATAAGATCTCACGGAAGCAATCTACTTGATGATCATAGGAGAAGAAAACATTTAGTCTGTCCCATGATGAATGAACATTGTTGTTGAGCCATGCCATTTGAAAATTTCCTACCATTGAATAACAATACACTAAATCTATGTATATCTCACCTTTTTCTTTAATCAAGTCCTCTTAATGAAAATTCCCTAGAACCTGGGTTTGCCATTTGGATTTCTAGCGTAAAAAAATATCATTGTTGTCTCATGGTGTTAATGGTTGTGTATACCTGTACTTTTGATGTCAATATGTTCTTGAATTCTATGTAAACTATGAGAACTATAATGGAACTATAGTGTAATATTATCTTTGTTCACTGGTTTAAATTATTGCTTGAGCGTTGGAATTGGTTGGGTGTATTGTTGGTTCACTGTTTAACCATGTTCTATAGCCAATCTTGTAATTGCTTATTTCTAGGTGTTTATTATTTTTATGGTAGGTTTATATGAGTACTCTCCATTTCAATTAGTTCTAGTACCATACACTACAACATTGTTGTATTCACCCATTATTCACTAGTTCTAGTACCATACACTACAACATTGTTGTATTCACCCATTATTCACGTATTTGATCAGTGGAGTATAGCTACAATGCTGCCACACATATTCCATTTGATGTGTGGATATAACTTGTAGCTCAAGAACATATTTGATGAGCCTTTATTGAATAGAGGTATGTCTACTCAAGCGATCAACTGAATAATGAACCAAATATGAAACAAAGCCATTATTTTTTATGTCTGTTGATGATTAGAAGCATAGAGCATTATTTATTTCCATAAATATCCATGTTGATTAAATGAATAGGCCATAGGCCTACCATTTACAGATAACTATGACCATTGCATGGTTTTACATGAGCTATTGGATTGAGAAGGTGCAACATGATGCTAAAATGAAAACATATAACCATGCATGACTTGTTCATGACATAAGAAAAACTATGGAAAGCTTACATAGGGAATATGACTTGGAATTAAATTTCTAGCATGTATAATAATATGAGTAATGATTGGAAAGGAAATGTAAACAATCCAATGATAAGCTAATAGAGCCAAACATATTCTCTCTTTTAAAATATACATAACAAAATCAACTACGAGGAGAGGAAATACTTAATTCATAGCTTGAAATAGTATGAACTATGTTGATGGTTAACAATAAATAAATGGTTAACAATAAATAAATCATATAAACAAAATCTCAAACACATGATAAAAAAATGTGAGGGAGAACCAAATCCATGTGAATCGTAACTAGTGGCCAGGAAAATATAAAACAAGTAGAGGGTTCATGGCCTGAGGCTATTCTTTTAAAAATGGGTTTGAGAAGAATGAACAAAGGGTTAACTTAGATTGAAATGCAACAATAGTGGATAGCTTAGGCCATTTCATATGTATAGAACTAAACTAAAAAGAAGGGCCCAAAATGTACTCAAGTATAGAATGATGGTCCATTTCCAACCAAACTAAATCCATGCCAATCTATAATCCAAGCCATGTGAACCCTAACTAGTGCCTAAGCAAATATATAATTAATGCAACAATAGTGGATAGCTTAGGCCATTTCATATGTATAGATCTAAAAAGAAGGGCCCAAAATGTACTCAAGTATAGAATGATGGTCCATTTCCAACCAAACTAAATCCATGCCAATCTATAATCCAAACCATGTGAACCATAACTAGTGCCCAAGCAAATATATAATTAATGCAACAATAGTGGATAGCTTAGGCCATTTCATATGTATAGAACTAAAAAGAAGGGCCCAAAATGTACTCAAGTATAGAATGATGGTCCATTTATGATGGTCCATTTCCAACCAAACTAAATCCATGCCAATCTATAATCCAAGCCATGTGAACCCTAACTAGTGCCCAAGCAAATATATAATTAATGCAACAATAGTGGATAGCTTAGGCCATTTCATATGTATAGAACTAAAAAGAAGGGCCCAAAATTTACTCGAATGATGGTCCATTTCCAACCAAACTAAATCCATGCCAATCTATAATCCAAGCCATGTGAACTCTAACTAGTGCCCAAGCAAATATATAATTAGTAGAGGGTTCATGGCTTGAGACTATTCTTTTACAAATGGGATTGGGAAGAATGAAAAAATGGTTAGCCTAGGTTGAAATGCAACAATATTGGGTAGCTTAGGCCATTTCATATGCATAGAACTAAAAGAAAGGGCCCAAAATGTAACAAAAGTATAAAATGATGACTCATTTCCAACCATAATGAACCCATGACAATATATAATCCAAGCCATAAAGAAATAATGAGATCATTGGTAGTAAGGAATTGAAATTTACAACTAAGACAAGTATGATTGAGTTGTTTAAGTAGTGATGGAGTTGAATAATAATTACAAGTATGAATGAAAGCCAATCTATCCCCATTCAAGTAGCTACGAGATAGAATAACTGGGTTGGGTTACCACAAACCATGGGACTTAATACAATGCGAGCAAAATGTGGGTATGGGTTAAGCGGGGCTTCCCACAATTATTTTACTTTCAAGTATAAAAAAACTGAAAGTAGGCCATGATATTAAGATAACCATGGAAAACAAGCCCAAAATACGTATGGGAGCCCAATGAAAACAAGCAAATAATTTTGAAAGGTCAAATGAGAGGTAGCAAGGTCACTTTTTTGTTATCAAAGCACCAACTACAAATAAGAATACAATGTTCAACCCTTGCAACTAAGCTTGATATAAGCTTGAAATGTGTGATTGTGAGTAAGGATAGGGAAACCCAAAAGACTATAGTTGAAAAAAGTTTGAAACATATGAATTTGGTAGGGAAAGGTTGATAACATAGTAAAAAGAAGAGGATTACTAGATTGAAATTTCACCAAAAACCAAAACATTAAGTCAAAATAGTACCAACCAATGAAAATAATATTTCAAACCAAACCATGATTGCAACATTACTTATTCCCACATGTGCAAAAGTAAGGTATCAAAAACAATTCACAATTTCCACCCAAACCACTTTGAAAAAGAGCTCAACGTCAAGTGCTAGTAGTGGTTCAACATAGGAGGCCAATACATTCATAAATACAATCTCAAATAGTTGTAGAGGGGTGAAAATGGTGGAGGTGACATAAATTTCTAGAGCTTAAAACCAATAGAGAAATCCAAATAAAATGAACAAGTGAGTAAGTGATTGCATGGTGAAGTAGGTCATTGAAAGAAAAGACAAATGATAATTGTTGGATCTGAATCAATGACCAAGGGATAAGAAAATGAATAACATCCATACCATGCTAAATTCATAGTGGAACATAGGTATGTGATTGGCTATGTTTTGAGTAGTGAATTGGTTTCCATGGTCTACAAATCCCAAAGCGCAGTACACCTCCATGATGGCATATATCTATGTTAAATGCCATGCCAAACTAAGGTTCGAATGTGCACATGGTAGATTGTGTAATATACCACATACAAACCACAAGAAACCATCAAAATATTTATCAAGTGCCATCTGACTACGCAAAACCAAAGTACCTTTACAACAAGGTTGTTAAGTATTGAAACTATATGTGCTATATTATGATAACATATCGTAATTTCTTGCAATATGTATTATTGTTAACCATTATTTAGACTATTGTTCAAAATGGTAATTACTTTACAAATAAATTATATCGATGACAACATTGCTCATCCTGACCCTGAGGGTACCTTGTTTTTAGTTGTTTCTTTGCACTCAAAGGAGTCAAACACAATACCCAAGGAGTTTTTTAAACAATGCACACATACAACCATTATAACCAATTACCACATTTAAAACCAAATCAAAATGTAGCTAAGAATAACCAATAGAACCAAACTACAAGCCTATAAAATCAAATGATGCAATGAAAGAACAATTCTCATATGAAAAACTATGTAACCATAACCATTAAACATTTCAAACTAGAATAAAAAACCTATCAACCATTTATCGATCCATCATCAACCATGAAATTCCTCCATGCTTCTCATCGCAACCAACATCCTTATAACTCCTAGATGCCACTTAAGGATGGGATCCCCTTCGTTAAGTCAATACATCATGAGATATCAAATGAGGGGCCAAAAACATAGGTATAGAAATTACGTCATACTTCATTCAAATCAATTTGAATAAGGAAAAATTCTAATAGTTCACGATTCATTTCTAGTTGGCCAAAATTTGGCTCAACACATGGTGAATCCATAGGAAAGGATGGTTACATCTAGGCTAAAATATTAGTAGCTCGGTTTCACAAGTTAGAGCCTTTAGAAATAGTGAAACATAATGAGTTTGAAAACGAATTGATACATATTAGGATTGATCAAAACATGAAATTCACAATTTTTCATAGTCAATAAAGCAAGATAGCATGGGTAAAAAAGTGGTATTCCATGCTAGGTATATAAAGGCTAATATAATGGGGGTGGAGAATATGGAAGATCAAGAAAATAAGGGATGGAATTCTTATCCTTTGCATCAACATAATGTCTCTTTGGGTATAACTTTTTTGAACTTGTATTATGCATGTTGTCTCCTATATTTTATCAAGGTTGATGAACTAGCTTTATAGTCATAGGACAAGAGGATGGAAAAGGTACTAGTGGAAGTGGACATCCATGCAGGACTTTTGGAAACACTGGAAATAGAGTGGAGGGGCCACCTACTTGTTCATAGATTGAATTATTTAGGTATCCCATTTTGTTTTACACTCTGTAGGCGAACATGACACATGCGCAAGGTTTGTCATCAAGTTTTTGGGGCTAGAGGACTCCTCGGAGGACATGCCAGATGACTGCTACACCTCGGGGATAGAATCTCAAGAGTAGGGGGATTATTATGGTGCGAGGACCGCAGAAAGTCTAGAATATATGGATTCCACCTTCATAGGTAAGCTAAAAAACTTCTTCTCGTCTCTGTATTTCACCTTATTTGTGTGGGAAAGATACCATCTAGATAGTGTTTTTCAATCGGATTCGTTGCAAACGTCTGTGACTATTAAGGGTAAGGAATTTGAGACTGTACCAGAGAATTCAAACTCGATTGATGCTCAAAATGAGCCCTTGCCTGTGACTGTAAATACTCAAGAGATGAGCACATTTGAACTAACAAAGTCTTTGACAGGGGAAGTGTCAAACATTGTCCCAGGTTAAGGAGAGCCTATCTCTAGTGATCACTCCTTGGATAGGATGATTACGAATCTGGTTCCTACTTTTAGAGAGGCTTCTAGCCCCACTCAATTCCAACCTATTTGGGGAAGGAAGTGGTGGTTAGTGTTGGTTCTAGTG
This sequence comes from Picea abies, assembly GCA_900067695.1. Taxonomy (NCBI): domain Eukaryota; kingdom Viridiplantae; phylum Streptophyta; class Pinopsida; order Pinales; family Pinaceae; genus Picea; species Picea abies. The sequence goes on along the minus strand of CBVK0101124953.1, from coordinate 7,596 downwards.
GTGTTTCTAGTGAATCTGCTTGTGATGGGGATTCTATAGGAAAGGAACTTGCATGGTCGCGGGGTTTGGGGCTTGAATTATCACCTATCAAAACAAGAAGTGCTTGCAAAGAGACGGGGACACACATTTCATTTTCGGCTAACCAACTTTCTTCCAACATTGATCAAGGGGATCTTACAAGCATGAAATCCCTTGCAAGGGCTGAATCACGATCCTCCTCTCTCTCAATATTAGAGGGGTTGGAGGACCCCTAAAAGTGTCCTCCCTACATAGACTTATCACACAAAAATTACCTAATATAATTTTCCTACAAGAGACCTTGGTGTCCGAGGAGAAGGAAATAAATTTTATTTACACACTCAGACCGGAGTGGATGACTTGTGTTGTTAGTTCTTTGGGGAAGTCGGGTGGCCTCATGGTGTCTTGAGATCCAAAATTATTTGATTTAATGCTTGTCCTAAGTTGTAGTGGTATTTTTTTTTCAAGTTCCAGCTTAGCGAATAAAAGGAAGATCTCCCTTTTGAATGTTTACGACCCTTGTATAGATCACAAGCTCTTTTGGGAAAAAGTGGATGGTAGGGGATTGTTAGCTCATGATGATTTGATAATGGTTGGGGATATGAATTTAAAGATAAATTTAGAAGAGGCATGGGGTACAGAAACATTGGTAGACTCGTTGGTGGTCTTTTTTAAGGAATTATTTAAAAAAAATAAGTTAGTTGATGTCGCCCCAGGCAAGTTGGTTCCTATGGTAGATTTGGAGATGATGGAATTGCTAAAAGACTCAACATAATATATGTTGCAGAGGATCTTATTACGTCAATGATGAGATGCAGGTCATGGGTGGAATATCCTTATATTTCAGACCATGCTCCAGTCTTACTTCAATTGGGCATTGGGATGCCAATGATTTCACACCCTTTAAAGTTAAATCCAGCCTGTTTGTGCGAATAATCTTTTGTCACTATGGTCCGTGAAGTGTGGAATGATAAACAATTTAAACAAGTTATGGGAATGCACATGAGATTAGTTGGGAAGATTGTACATCTAAAAAAACCAGTTAAGTCCTGGTCCAAAGAAAAATTCTTACAGGATAAGATTGAAATGGATAATCTTGAAGTAGAAATAGTTGCTCACTATAATCACAAGAACAAAGGAATGTATAGTGCATAATATGAAAAATGATTGATGTTATTAGAGACCAAGCGCAAAAAATGTCTACTGGATGAGGAAGAGAGATGGCGACAAAAGAGAAGGGCCATTTGGATAAAAAGTGGAGATAAGAATATGAAATTCTTCCATCGTTTGGCAAGCTACATAAGGAAACAAAAACACATATGGGAGATAAAGGATGAAGTTGGTCTGGTTCATACAGGATAGGAGGCCCTAAAGGAAGAAGCGACAAATTTCTTTAAATCATTCTTTCAAGATATGGGTCAAAATCACATTGGGGAACATATAGCTATAGTAAGGTTGTTCCCTAGATTAGTTATGGAGGAAGAAGTTGTAAATCTTGAAAAACCTTGTTCCAGTGAGGAAATTTTAGAGGTACAAAAAGGTCTTTCAAAGGAAATAATTCCAGGGCCAGATGGGTGGACTGTCGAATTTTTTTTACACTTTTTCGAGTTGGTTGGTCATGACTTGCTTGATGTTGTGGACGAGACTAGGCACAAAGGTGAGGTTATCAAACTGATCAATTCAACTTTCATATCATTTATTCTGAAAGTAAACAGTCCCAACTCCTTCATTGATTTTCGTCCCATTGCTCTGTGCAATTTATGTTATAAGAATATTGCAAAATTTATAGCTAGGAGAATCAATCCTATTCTCTCTCACTCTTTGTCTGAGGAAAAAATGGGTTTTATGAAGGGAAGATGGATTTTAGATGCTATAGGCACTACCCAAGAGTGCCTGCACAGTATAAAGGAAAAAAGACTATAAGCAATTATCCTGAAGCTATATCTGAAAAAGGCCCATGACTGCACAAATTGGGATTTTCTATGGTTAACGCTTCTTCAATGTGGTTTTGGACTTCATACCACAAAATGGATCATGGGTTGTGTAACCTCAACAACTTATGCCATTCTGATAAATGGTGAGGCATCAAATTTCTTCCAAAGTGGTAGAGGGTTAAGACAGGGTTTCCATTGTCACCTCTCTTGTTTATTCTTGTGATTGAAGGACTTAGTCTTTCTCTAAAAAAGGGACAAGCAGAAGGAAAGTTGATGGGGATAAAGGTGTCTAGGATAGTTAAGATCCTTCATCTTCTCTTTGTGGATGACGTTCTAATCATCTCAAAAGATTCGATCTCAGAATGGTAGGAAATCAATGAAATCCTTAATGTTTTTTGTTGCACGATGGGTCTGATGATAAACATTCAAAATTCTTCTTGTCTCCACTTCAGAGTTCAACAGGACACTCTAGAAGCTTTAAAATCCTTATATCAATACAACTTCTTTGATCTTTCAAAAGGATTTAGATACTTGGGGTTCTATTTAAAACATGATAGCTACAACTCAGAGGATTGGCAGTGGCTCATCACAAAGTTCAAGAATCATATATGTCATTGGTGCAATTGGTGGCTATCACTAGGGGGTCGATACGTGTTGATTGAAGTTGTTTTACAGAGTCAGCCAGTCTTTTGGATGGATTTTTCTCGCATACCGACATCAGTTCTAAATTGGATCCACAAACTGGCATTCTCCTTTCTTTGGTCAGGAAGCAAGCAAAAGAAGATCTACCATTTATGCAGATGGGAGGCCATTACAAAGCCAAAAAAGTATGTAGGGTGGGGGTTGAGAAACATTTTATGTTTCTATAGGGCTCTGGCGACTAGTACTCTGTGGAGAGTCTTGATGAAGAATGCTATTTGGCATTGTGTGATAAAGGATAAGTATTTACCTTATGGATCTGTGACGACTTGGCTGAGATCAACTTTTTTTTATACGTCCCAAGGTTCCCAATATTGGAAAAATATCCTTAATACATTACCTCTAGTCTTACATTTGCTTGCCTGGAAATTGGGATTGGGAGACTCCATAATAGTTGGGAAGGATGAAATTATGGGCTTGGGGAAGGAATCCATTTTGTCCACTGAATTAGTTCTCTTACTTAATAAAAAAAATGTACATTTTCTTTATCAAGCGAGTCGATTTCCCCCTCAAGTTGCGATCTTCTCAAATTGGTTAGACAACACAGATTTGGGGCTGGAGGGAAATTTAGTAGCAAAATGGGAGAGGTATAGAATAAACCTGATCAGATCAGGGATTCAACTCACTACAATATCAGATGAATTAAAATGGATGGATGGTGATAATTCAGGCCAACTCACAACAAAAAATGTGTATAACGCCCTTGCATCAAAAGTTTGGAAAAACAAAATTGGTGGCTGGAGGGAAAAAATGTGGAGATGGGACTGTCCACAAAATATCAATCTTTTCATCTGGCTAGTGATTGAAAATACAATTCTTACTTGGAAAAATTTACAAAAAAGAGGTTGGATGGGGCCAAGGATCTGCCACCTTTGCAAAGGTAAGAGGGAATCTGGTAAACACCTCTTTGTTAACTGTCCATTTACTATTTCAGTTTGGGAAAGAATCAAAACTGCTCTCAAGTTCTCTTCAGGATGGAATGGATCAAAGGTGAGTGAGTGCTTTGAAAACTGGGCAAATTAGAATTTTAATTTTCCAACTTTTCTAGCCTATACTTATTGGTTTATTTGGCTTGAACGAAACATGGCTATCTTCAAGTCAAGGACTCCCTCCATTCAGAAGATAGATTTTATTTCTTTAGGAGTGATGGGAAGTCACAGGATAAACAAAAACGTTTATCGTCCTAGATGTTCAGTCTTTGCAATTCTTGAAGATAAAATCATTGGGTGGTTTGATGGGGCAGCTTAGAAGAATGGAGAACAAAGTGGTGCAGGAGGAGTCATTAAGATCAACGATCACACAACTTATAAATGGGATTTAAATTGTGGAAGAGGAACAAATACTAGAGCATAACTTATGGGAGTTTGGGCTTCTCTAGCACTGGCATCTAGGCTTTCAATTAGATATCTTCTTGTTCTAGGGGATTAAAAAATAGTCATTAACTGGCTAAATAGGAAATATGTACTACAGGTTGTTACTATAGACTGTTGGAAGGACATGATTATTGAGCTCCTCAAGTGCTTCACGAACATATCCTTTGCTTATGTATACAAAGAAGAGAATCAAGAGGTGGATAGTTTATCAAAACATAGACTTATAAGACATCCAAGGAGCATAGCATATAATCATTGGGAAGGAAGCCATGAGGGCCCGGATATGTTTTTAAATATGTTTTAGAACTCTTAAGGGGGAGTTTATATATGTTGGTCTCTTGTTAAAGATGGGTGGTACCATAGTTTTAGCCTTCAACTATGTATGAAAGGCTTATTACTTTTTGAAAAGTGTCTATTTTGGACCTTCAGGATAAGTCATCGGTATTGTGAGGAAATTGAAAAATTTATGTGTAGTTATGTCTTTGGATTGGACCATGAGAACATAAGGAACTATCGATGTAATGTTTGTAATGAGAAAATATTATATTATCTATATAAATATAATGTGAAATTTTCTATGGAAAAAAAATGTTGCCTTCTATTTCCTATAAGCACCAGTGTTAAATTCTACCAACTTTTTTAGCAACCAATGAAAGAATAAATTTAAATTTAAAAACCATTAAATATCTATTCCCTAAAATAAACAATAATGCATAAAATATGAGATGTTCGTGAATGAAAATTGAAATCAATAGAAATCAAATCAAAGAAATGAGAGTAGCTAAAAAGTATGCGTAGAGCAAAGCCAAAAAATGAAGGTAATAGCAAGAAACTACAAAAGGAAATGCAAAAAGCCAACCAAAAACCAATATAGTGAAATTGATAAAGAAAACGTAAACTAATAGTCTTATTATTTCATATTTTGTGTTTTTTTTAATAATGATGTACCCTTGGGTCTAGTTCAATATAGTCACATTTAAATAAGACTAGTTGGTACTATAAAAAAGAGTCGATCATGCTCATCCTAAATATGTAATCATTAAAAAAGAGTATATCATTCTCATCCTAAATAATGTAAGTATTATTCCTATAAATAGATGAAAATACATAAGGTTCAAGATAAAGATGAATAATGGATGAAAAGGTTATGGATGAAGATTTTGAAATGCAATGGGATTCCCTTTATCAAATGTACCAAATCCCACACTAATACTTTTTATCCTACATCAAATATTTCATATTTATATTTCTTATCAAAATACTTCTTTACATCAAATATTTCATATTTATATTTCTTATCAAAATACTTCTTTATAGTCCATTGGCTATGTTTTAGATTGGTCTAGGCATATTTTCTTTGTTCTTCAAGGGACAATAGGGTGTTAAACCTTTGACATAGATAAGGATATTTCAATTATTCACTATGAAAGGAAAGACAAAAAGAGATTAGCTCCATCTCAACATGCATAACAACCTCATGTCCATATGATGACTAGAAATGAGTCTCTTCAATGCTGATTTTGATAGTAGTGTGGTCCATCCATAAGGTACGTGGGCATTGAATATTCAATTTTTCTCAAGGCTGATTTTGATAGTAGTGTGGTCAATCCATAAGGTATGTGGGCACTGGATATTCCATTCTCAAGGCTTGTATCTTATGGTTTTCTTCAAGCTTTTAAGTAGGCTTTTTCCTTTTGAATCCACTTGGCCATTGTTTTGCGGATAATAATTAGATGAAGTTGAGTTTTTAAATCCAAATTTGTTATGAAATTTTGTGAGTTTCTTGTCAAAAATGAAAGTAGGCTTATTATCAAAGGTGATCTCCAATAATAAATGAAGATAAAATATTAACTTCTAGGAAAGAAATTACCAACTTGTCTTTAGAATTTTTCAATGGGACAACTTTAGACCACTTAGCGAAGTAATTTGTGGCTGTAAGGATAAAAAAACCACTGATGGTAGATGGGGGGCTGATTAGATCCATGAAATCCAACCCCCACTTAGAGAAGGGGAAGTCTAGGATAAAAAAAATTATTGGCATGACATAAATCTTCTCCCTTCCTACTATTCATTGGTAGTGTAATACCTCGGCTTTGAGTCCCAAGATTAATAATGCATTTTGTTTATTGATGAGAGTTCGGAGTGCCCAAACAATTGAAGAGGCTAGAGAGCCTAGGGAATGTAATACTTTGAATAATAAAATATATTGTTGGTTGCTAAGCCTTTTAATAATTATTTATTAACCCACATTTGTGTTGTGGGGTGCATAAGGGGGTGTGAAAGTCTCTTGAGGAGGCCACACCATTACTTGGGTATCCTTTCTATTTAAACCCTGCCAATGGGTTGTATGGGGGTTATCTTGTTGTTAAAACTTCATTGTGGTTACTTCATTATTGTTCCTTTCTTGGTTGCTGGAGGGGTGGGGGGTGGGGAATCCATTGTTACAAAAATCTGGGTTATTCGTCCTTTCTTTTCCATTCCTGAACTGTTGTTGGGACATGGGGAAACAAGTTGTTGTTGGTAGTGATCCATGGTTGGTGGTTGTGGTAACTACTAGTTTTCCAACAAAGAATCAATGCCTATATGCCTGAGATGCATTGGCATGTTGCTAAAACTTGTACACAACTGTGAATCCTGAGAGTTCCAACATTGAGATTTACTGGCTAGTAGTACTGGATCCCTAGAAAGAGTTGGACAACCTAAAGTATTGTGTGGAAGTGAAGGGGGTTCGTTTTCTTTGGATGGTGAAGGATGAAGGGAAAGAGAGTTGGTAAATTAGGTTTTTCTATGTGCTTGACAGACTGTGAGAGTTGATTTTCCAAATTGGTTGGGAAACTAGAGTCAGCCTAAGGACCCATCCTTGTGGACTCATAGTCCTAGCTTGGGGGTGACCAACTGTTGAGATCTAGAACATCAATGTCTAAGGTTGGGTGGAGTGTCCGATGTTTGTAGCCATTTGGTGAAATTATATGAAAATATAAACCTCTTTGTGTTTCTCTGTGATTATATTCTGTTGTGTATTTTATTTATCTTTGTGATATGTTTAATACATAATAACTATTATTAATTATTGTGCATGGACAATTATTCTTTAATTATCAGTCATGCATGTTTATTGATATTGCATTTACGTTATTATGTTCATTATTTTTGTAATAATGATATCATATTTTCAAAATTACCTCAGGAAGACGAGGTTTTGAGGCACCCAGTCAGTGGGGTGTGTTTCAGAATGGTATCAGAGATCGGTTGCAACACTTGGGATGCATGGGATGACTATAGCTAAAGATTTATTGTTGTGAAGAGGCCGAGCTGGATGGGTGTTGGGTGGCCCAACCATTTCTTGGAAGACAAAAAATTTGGCGTGAAAATACAATTTTGTTTTAAGATCATCCATATAGTGATGTCAGCCTGAAAGAGATCCACATGGTAGGGTGACCTGGCGGACAATGTGGAGACATAATGTTTGTTTCCCTGTGGCAGTGCCACGATGGCAGGTCGTGGTGGTAGGAACTATGGTAGTGGGGATTTAGACATCCGAGCATCCAAGGGTCCTCACGCTTACTGTTTTT
>CBVK0101124950.1:0-15488 GCA_900067695.1 Picea abies | reverse complement strand
CCAACATTTGGGTGAACCACGTAAATTGTTGTGTTCTTTGTCTGCATGTATTCATTGTCTTATGGTAATTTGTGTTTTCCGCATTTGCAAATTACAACAATATTTTTGTAAAAATATTCAAATTTATGAGTATTTTATATAGTTTTTATAAAATTTTGTCTATTTTTAAGGTAAAATAATTTTATCCTATAAAATAAGGAATTTCATTTTTGGAAAAAACATAGAAAATTAACCTATTAGAAAAATTTAACCCCTAAAATCCTCCCTGCTAAAGAGAAATTAACTTCTTGTTTCCTTAGACAGATGTATATGTCCTTGGAGAAATCAACTTCTTGTTTCCTTTGACGGATCTACATGCATAGCTATGTGTTGGTAAAGGCCATGAAAGATTCAACAAATCCGTGTGTCGATCAGTTGCTGTGAATGTGGATTTTGTTGTTGTGTGTAGCAATGATTGTTTATGTAGAATGACTTAATGTGTCGTAGGGGATAGTGTGTAAGTTGCAGAGCAGTGTTACTCCTCTCATCTTGCCAAAAACTGCTTAATTACATGTGCATGTTCTTGATCTATTGAGTGAAAAATATTATTTATTGAGAGTGCAATTTAGTGCACCTTGACCAGTATGCTTAGAACCGACTACTAAGTAGATCCACGACTATTGTGTGGTTTTGGGAATATCACAACTGTATGTGGAATCTACAAGAGAGCAAATGGGTGGTGTTCTTCTAGCTTTCAATCCCCCAATTTGACATTCATTCCGCACTAGGTTTGATTAATCAGGAATCATGTGTTCCCTTCACTTAATTTTATAGAGTATAAAATTAAAACGTTCTAAAAATAGTAAAGGGAATAATTATATTTTAACTCTTTCCCTTAATTATTATCACTAAATGATTTGGCATTTACAACACCTAAATTATGGTCAAACACATATTTATATTTTTCTAATGATATATTTTATGTTTACTAGAGTTAAACAAATAATTTTTCAATGGCTTTGTAAATATGCTAGCAAATAGATCTTTTGATTTATAAGATTCCAAGTAGATTTCTCCATTGTTTAGAAGCTCTCTAATAAAATGATATATATTATCAATACACTTGTTTATCAATACACTAGATTTAGTACTTCTTGTCCTTTTAGAGTATCACCCAATACTATATGTAACCAAAATTATTGATAAGATATTGCTATGGTTGTTTTATACTCATTTTTGGCTGTTGAAATAGTCATAATGGAATGCTTCTTGGATGTCCATGAAATCACACCTGAACCAAGATGAAAGACATATCTTGAAGTACTCTTCCTATCATCAAGACTACCTGTAAAATCAATGACTGTATATCCAATCAAAAAATCATTACTAGTGTTGGAATATAATATGTCATATCCTACTATTTTGGTGATATATCTAAGAATTCTTTTGCCAACTTGCCAATGTGAATCTTTTGGAGATTTCATGAACTTGGAAATAAAGCTAACGACATGCATAATGTATGGCCTAGTCGTAGTGAGGTACATGAGACTACCAACCAATCTCTTGAATAGAGTTGGATCTACATTGGGTCCCACATCCTCTTTGTCGAGTTTTTTCTCTGTTGCAATTGGAGATGGTGTTGGCTTATAATTTGTCATCATGAACCTCTTCAACATATCCATGGCATACCTTTCCTGAAATGAAAAAATTCTTGAACATGATTGGTGAAATTTTATACCAAGGAAATATCTCATTAACCCCAATTCCATCATTTCAAATTCTTGTTTCATAGCTGCTTTAAACTTGTCCACTAAATTTTTTTCTGTAAAGACCATATCATCAACATATAAACAAACAATCAATATTCGACCTTGCTTATTCACTTTTGTATACAATGTGGGCTCACTGTTACTTTTGTTGAATCCACCATTGATCAAATGTGAATCAATCCTTCTATACCAAGCTATAGGATCTTGCTTAATCCCATAGAAAGATTTCTTCAATTTGCATAATTTATCTTCATGTCCTTTTATCACATATCCTAGTGGTTTCTCCACATATACTTCTTCTTCTAAAGTGTCATTCAAGAGTGTTGACTTGAAATCCATTTGATAAACTTTCCACTTGTTTTGACTTGTTATAGCTAAGAAAACTCTAACTATATATAAACTTGCAACCAGTGCAAAAGCATCACCATAATCTACTCCAGTCTATTGTAAAACACCTTTTGCTACCAAACTAGCCTTGTTCTTTTCAACTTCTCCTTTCTAATTAAAATTGGTTTGGTAAACCCATTTTACACCAATGGAATCTTTATCTTCTGGGATTTCTACTAGATCCCATGTATCACTCTTCTCCATGGAATCAATTTCTTCCTCCATTGCTTAGATCCAATTTTCTTCTTTAATTGCTTCTTCAAAACACATCGGTTGACAAGAAAACAATGCAATATTTGAATGCACATCTAGATCAATATATATTCTTCTTAAAATGGAATCAATTTCTTCCTCCATTGCTTAGATCCAATTTTCTTCTTTAATTGCTTCTTCAAAACACATCGGTTGACAAGAAAACAATGCAATATTTGAATGCACATCTAGATCAATATATATTCTTCTTAAACTCCTAGTATTTCTAGACCTTGGGGAGGCAATTGTAGGATCAAATTCATTACTTTATTGAGAAGTAGGAGTAGACTAGGCTACTGAGATAGATGACTTGCCTTGAAAAAAATTTCTCTGAGTCCTTATTGGAGTATCTTTGATTAGTGACTCAGATTGTGAACCGTGCTATCCACCTTGTGCAATATGTTCCTCTGCTTCATCTTCTACTTGAGGTATAGGTGCTCTAACAAATATAGTCTTGTTTATTCTTCCATCCCATGCTTCATCTTCTTTGAATTCAACATCTGCGTTGATTATAACTTTCTTTTTCATTGGATTATACAATTTACATGACTTGGACTCATCAATGTATCCAAGAAAGATGAATTTTTCACTTCTATAATCTAACTTCCTCCTAAATTCTTTAGGAACAAAAGAGTATGACACACAACCAAACACTCTGAATTGTGCTACTCTACAACTATAACTTTCAATGATTCTTGTCGAACTTCATTTTTCAAACTTTTAGTAGGAGATCTGTTCAAAACATAAACAGAGCAAGTTACTACTTCTCCCCCAAAAATCATTTGACAAATGTTTTTCTTTCAGCAGGCTTCTAGCCATATTCATAATGGTTTTGTTTTTCCTTTCAACTACACCATTTTGTTGATGACCACTATTTGATATTCAATCATATTCACCTCCTCTATCTGATATCAAAACTTTAATTTTATGACCACTTTGCTTCTCAACCATTTCCTTGAATTCTATGAACTTGTTGAGAGTTTCCGAGTTCTTTGTCAAAATGTACATCTAAGTCTTTTTGTTGTAATAATTTATGAATGTTAGGAGGTAGTAACTTCCTCCTAGTGACTGGGTCTACATTAGACACATAGATTTGTATGAACCAACTCCAATGGTGCCTTTTCTCTATAAGATGTAGCTCTAGGAAAAAATTCCCTATGCTTATTTGACAAAATGAAAATTTCACATGAACTAGCCAACTCTTGAATGGGAGTCAAACCTTCAACCATTTTCTTCTTCTGCAATAGTTTTAGACCACCAAATTGTAGATGTTCAAATATGAAATGCCACAACCAAAAATATTTTGGACATGTTTCCTTTAGACAAGTGAGACATCTTGTCTATCATAATTCATGGAAAGAGTATACATTCTATTCTTTATCATATTCACCCTAGAAATCAACATATCATTGGAAGGTTTATCATATATGAAAGAATCATTTCCCTTAAAGATTACATGATAACCTTTTTCAGTAAGTTGGCCAACACTAATAAGATTATCTTTCAAACCTGGGGCATAATACACATCTGGTACATGTATTTTATGACCTTGTTTGTTATGGATGTTAACCATTCCTTTTCCCATGTATTTTAGAATATTGTCTCACCCCAACTTGACTTCAATGCTTACTAAGTCTTTCATATCTGCAATTAAGCTTCTACCTCATGTCATATTACTGCTACATCCACTATCTAATAGCCAAATATCATTAGAAGTCTCTTGAGTAGAATTACATGTAAGGAATAATAAGTCTTTGTAGTTCTCAGAGGTCTTGGAATAATTTGCTTCCTTTCTATTAAGATCCACCTTCTTCTTCCTACATTCATGTGCACAATGACCCATCTTGTGACAATAAAAACATTTAACTTTGGATTTGTCATGCCTTTGATTTAGCCTTGATATTCTACTGATGTCCCCACTTAAGTTATGAGGATTTTGATCTGGTTTCCTTTGTTTTTTTTAACTATTTAAAAATACCAATTGTTTTTTCCTAAACCATATTTTTTAAAGAAAAATACCTTCTCAATAATAAAGTGAATAATATATTTTTCCTTTTCATAAGTAACAATATATATTCACCTCCTCCTTTAGACAAAATAAATAACAATATAATAATAATAATAATAATAATCTATTTTTAAGGTCACGGCCAAGCTAGACACCAAACTGATGTATGAGACCCCCTTGTTTGTGGGACAAGGGACCCCCTCCGCCCAGCGATTTGACTGGTAAAGTCTATGGAGGTATACATACCCTACCCCCCTATGGATTTGAACTTGTGACCTCTTAGGAGGAAACACATATTCTTAACCATTAGACCCACTCAGGCTATATAAATAATTTATTTTTAAGGTCAGGACCAAGCCAGCACACCAAATTGGTGTATGAGACCCCCTTGTTTGTGGGACAAGGGATCCCCTCTGCCCAACAATTTGACTGGTAAAGTCTACGAACCACGTCCATTTTAAGAAAACACCACATTTTAAAATTCTAACATAGATGTCCCATATAAATTCGGATTTTAGTAAAAACCCTAAATAAAAAACCACACAGATGATGTGTAGGCGGATAATCTTCAAAAAATATTTACCATAGGAGTTTTACTGTAATCAAGGTAAATTGGAAGGCATGTTGAGGCTTTCTTGACAATTATTTTGTAAGAAAGGGCATGCGTGGGGCAAACTACGTTAACGAACAATGGAGACTATCTCAGAATCGATTGTCTCTCCCTCTTCCACCAAGCGACAAGAGCTAAATATTGAGCACTCAACTCTTGACCTAGAGTGAATCGGAGGGTCTCTCTTGGACTCTATGAAAACCCTTGTGATTCCTCCTCTTTGGATTTGATACCAATTTGAAGGAGGAAGGGGGAGTTTCTTACAGCTACCACTATATAAAATCTCATACAAATCCACAAAAATAGAACAAAGATATAACACAAGAGCTATGGATCTAAAATTCTTAATGCATTTCATTGCTTTTGGAGAGAGTTAAATTCACAAAATTTATTAATAATATAAAATTGAGATCTGAGTTCTTCTATAGCTTTCTTTAACTAACCACAACTAGTTGAAGCTCTTCTAGAGTCTAAAACTAAAACTTTCCGAAAATAACTACGAGAGTAATTATATTCTAATACTTGTGACGTGAGTTTGTGTTTATCAAATGGTTGAGATAGGATCGAATATTTTTTGAATGGTTGGATGTAGTCTTCCCGTGGCATCATTCTTATTATGGATCTATTTTTAGGCAGTGGAAGCAAAAAACGTAACAAGATTTAATAACAAAGAATATAAAACCAAGATTAAACCGAGAACAACAATCACATAATTGACACAATGATTTATATGGAAACCCAATGCGGGAAAAAACCATAGGGAAATGATAATCGATATTCTTATTAATCAAGGGATAATTACAATAGACAACACAAGCATACAACCATCCTCTCATCACCCCACACACACCACACTCCTCAATATTGTGTCTTTCTCACACACTCCACTACATTTCCCTCTCACCTCTACGGGTATGCTTGTATATATAACATCTTTAAAACAATTAGAAAAACTTATTATAATAAGATCCATTGGTTACACAAACAATTAAAAGAATAGTGCATGCATGCACATTCTAAATATATTTACATGCATGTGGATGTGACTGCACGAGAAATTCATTGGCATGTTTACAACAATCTCCATCTTGACAACAACTTACCTGATATATCATGCCCAAATTTATCCATCACCTTTCCTGCAATCCAAGAGAAGACAAATACCATCACTGCTCCAGAACTTCTCTAAAAGTATTGTTACATGAACATGTCTACACGATTCACTCCAGTATGGACCATTCTGCCTCCATCGGTAACCTGTCTAATAAATCGATCCACTTGTCTCATTTTGATACGTTGGGTTGTTATTCAAATGCACAACACTTTGACCACCATGGAACACAACATCCTGTACCTATCCAAACTTACCCAATAGATCCTTGCATTCTTGCAAGACATAACTTGAGGTACATCCCCTATTGTATAAATATTATGAATCATAACCACAAACTAAATCACTGCAACCATTGTTGGTGATACTTGTTCTTCTATGTTTGAAGCACCCATTTCCGTGTTCTTCACCTATTTTTTCCATGTGTCTACTGACAACACCAACTGCGTGGTAAAATGTTGACCATTTCCCATCACAATCATCAAACTTCTTACTAGCATATAATATTTGATACATATGACCATTTTCTTCTTCGCCAATCAGGACATAAACCTGAAGATAAATTAAAATGGAAAGCCGAAGGGATTTTACCGGTTTCACATTATTCACATCAAATTACCTGAGTTTCTTCACCACATACTTTTGTTGTGATAACCAAGCTTACCATATTTCTTGTCTATGTGTATTTCCATGCCCAAGATTTATTTTGATGCTCCCAGATCCTTCATAACAACATCCTAACCAACTGAGCCAACCTGTTGACCTCAACCATGCTTGTTCATACAACACGCATAACATATAACACCAATATAATGAATATACCATAAACACAATGATTATACTCACTTCTTGTAAAATTTGTTTCACCATGAAGGAATCAAACATCTTGTACCATTTTCCTGGCATGCTTTAGGCCATACAATGATTCTTGGTTTTGAAAACAAATCTTATGTTGTGATTCTGAACTAACCGTTATGGTTGTTCCAAATACATCCCCTTATACAAAAAAATCCATGTAAAACAATTTAATATCTAGTTGTACTAACACAACATGAAATAGAAACATAATTTTAACAACTGGTGAGAAACATTCATGGAAATCAATATCTTCAAAATACCCTTCTACTACCAATCATGCTTTGAATCTTTCATCTTTTATAAAAGGAGATTCATCAAACACTGCATCTTTGTCCATGATGATTTTGTGGGTAGTAGGATCCTACAATCTGCATCCCTTAACATCATCACCATATCAAATAGGTACTCACCATATCAAAGATGTACCTATTTGATATGTCATACTTAGAGTGTTGATGAAAAACATAAGCATCACAACCAAATAATTTCACATTTGAGTCATTACCAGATGACCTATTCATACCTCTTCCTGAATATTCTTGTCTTTTGCAATCGATGTTGACCGAGTTACCATATAGCACAACCTCTTATGTCCACAACTATTGTTGTAACTTGGCATTACTGAACATTTCTATTCGATCCCATCTTCCTTTCAATACTTTCCAAGTTCCATGGATATGAACCTACCTTCATCATATATTCTCAAACACTTGATTGACCTCCCAACACATCAGTCTTCCATAGAATCACCTTTCTAACATCGAGAGATTGCTCCACCTCGAACTTTGTATTCAAACAACTTTGACCAAATCCAAGGTTAGTATTTATATTTAATATAATATTTTATAATTATTTTCATTTATTAATATTAGAAGTCTTCATCAAGTAAATCAATATAATAATTTATTTAATTTTATTCAAATTATTTTATTTATTTAATATCCAAGTTGTCATCACTATTTGTAAGATTAATATTAACAACTATTATCATCGAGGTAGTTTTTAAAAAAACATTTTTTTCTTCTCCTTTTTTATATTTAGAATTTAGAAACATTTTCATGACTTAATAGAAGATTTATTCAAACACCCATTTAAAAAATAACTCTTTCTTATTTTCAATCATTTTTTTATATTTAACTATCATAATTTTAATTTTAGCAATATTAACATTAAGCTAAGTAAAAATATTTAAAAATAAATTTAAAAAATATAATTTATTTAAAAATTTACATTTAAAAAATTAATCAAGTCATGAGATAATTGACTAAATCATTTATTTAATTAATTATGTAAACATGTTTAATCAACATATCTTATATTCATGCACAACAAACAATTCAAGTTGAAAAAGAGTTAAACTATGGTTAAGAACTTTATGGCATCTCAAATTTAATTTAAAAATAAATAATTATTAATAATATTGATCACTAATTTACTCATAATAATTATATAAATCAAACAACTTCAATATCTACATGATATAAGAATGCACTTCATTCAATGAACTTGTGACATAGTAGCATTAGTGAGATATTAAAGAATACCCCTAATTTCACTAGATATTGATCAATACCTCCAAAAATAATTTTATTGAACTCCCCCTCCCAATACATATTTCCAATAAAATAAATCCCTATCTTTACTAGATATCCATTTTTATACCCCCCAAATACTTATAAACCCCCCAATACCCTACACCCCCTTCCTCAATAACTATAATATATTGAATTTATTTTTCACAATTTAAAAACTCCCTTTATGAATGAACATGATAAGATGTCGATTGAAAATGAGAAACACTAGTGCAATATATATGAAAAATATGCATCTCATTCCAAATACATATGCCAACTATTTCTAGCTCCAATACTAGACCTAAACCGAGAAGTATCAATAACTATACCACCTAATGATCGTGCAATTAGTGGTGTAGGTGAGAAATAAGTTGTGGAAAATGTGGTGTAATTGGTGGCACAAGTGTAGAAAGAGTAGGCGAAGGAGATGGTGGACAAGGCAGAATAGGAGAAGCCAAAGATGGAGGATGAGGAGATTTAGGAGGTGGTGGAGGAGAATCCTTAGTCATATTATCATATAAATACAAATTTAAGATGAATAAGGTGAATGAATGTGTCTCATAGCTCATCACCCTACATCCATCATCATTTATCCCCAAATGGGGATATAAACAACATGATGCATTAAAAACGTCATATAACAAGGAAGGATTATATATAAACTTTCAATCTCAGGTCCTCCATGATCACATGTTTTCATACTACCTCCACTCCATAGCCAAAATAATGTGTATAATTGATCTCTAATATACTAGTGAAATATATGATTTGTCCTTCATGTCATGCCAATTCTATGCACACAACTATCCATCTCTACATGAGGCTTGAGAGGTCCCTCACCAAAATATGATATGATACGATGATGATGATGATGATGATGATGATGATGATGATGATGATGATGATGATAATTAAAAAATTAAAAAAAATTCTTATAATCAATTACATGTGGATTAAATAAGAAAAACAAATATGTAACTGTGTGAATCAATAAATAACTATAATATTATCTCTCTAATATATTGTCTCATCATAGGTAAAAAGGATGTTTCCACATCCTTTCTAGTCCATCCCTATATATGGACATGATATCTAATTAAGGATGTGATTTTCAACATTGACTAATAGATCCATAGCCTATAAACTCACTAACTTACATAGCTACTATGTTTGGCCCCTCTTGGGAACATCTTCCTCCACATGCACATATGAAAATAAATCATCAACTTGGGAGAGAGGTGTCCAAACATCAACTAAGTCGCAACAAACCTCCCAAAAATAATGTAATTATCCCTAAATAAAAGGGGAAGATATGTATCCCCTAAAAAATACACTATGAAAGTGATCCATAGAAATACAAAATTGTTAAAAAATAATGGAAGATGACGTGTCTATCGGGGCTTATAACATAAACTATACACATAATTCATTACATGGATATTAATTTGTATTTCGCATCACACATATAGTGTGTTAGTTACATCATCATAAGAGACAAAAACTTTGTAACATCTCATTCAATTGATCACACTTATATTGACTTATTCTTTGAGGACACTTGCATGCAATGTTCCGGCTATAGTACATTATGATTTTGTTTCGATTATGAGTTATATATGATGTTGTTAATGTATTTTAATTCATTGTTACTTTTGGATGTATATGTTTTGACAGATATTATTGATGATTTCTCCTAACTGTGCAATACACATGACATGATATGGATGTTGGTGGCATCAATGGACTTCCTTGGACTCCATATTGAGTCAGGGAGTGAATTGTCTTTTGTTTGAGTACTTCATTTTACACAGATGTGATATATGTTTGATTAAAGTATGATTTGTGTATATGCATTATTGACACTGGTTTTGTCAGTGGATGCAGTCTAGACGATGCTTTTTAATCCAACTCACATAAGGAGTAAAGGGGTCATGCACAGAAACCATAAATTTGAGGGATAGATGTGGAAGTCTCTGTCACATCCTACTAGCACTCTCATTGTGACTTGAATTGTAGGTTAATGATTACCGATTTCGATAGGTACATGATGTCGTGAGGTAAGACTGAGACAAACACTCATGAGGAAATCTCAATAAGACAAAATCCTTATTCCTTAGAAGCCCTTAATCTCTCACAAGGTCGGGCAAGTGGATTGTTTACTCCAAGTGTCAGATAACTTCCAAATATAGTCAAATGTTAGTGGCACCCTTGGAGCACAAAGGAACATCTTTAAGGTCACGTCATGTAATTAAAATGTGAGTAAATAAATCTAGATGGCCTAGAAAATTAATAAAGTGATTAGACATTGATAGGATAGAGTATTAATTAATCAAGAAATTATAAAATTAGAAACATAACCATAGTCTAAACCTAATCTAGACTAAATCTAAGTCTAAATTTAAATAAAGGACTAAAGAAAATGTGAAATAAGTTAAAATATTTTAGATAAAATCAAACTCTAGGAAAAGAGGGAATAAAATTTAAAGTTTGGGAAAATTGCACATGTGTGTGTGAAAATAATAAAAGGGATGTTTAAAATAGAAAGAAATAGAACATGATAGAATAGGTGTACACATAGAATAACATCTTGAGTCAAACTACAACTAAGTCTAACTAAAAAAAGACTCATAATCCAACTCTAACTAAGATCTAGTTAGGGGACACTCATTAAATGAGAATTTTGGGAACAAATGGACAACTAAGAGAAAAAATAGGAACACATTGGGTAATGTGAGGGAAAATGAATTTTTTAAAAAAATAAAAAGGGTAATTACATTTGCAACTTGGGGAGAATATGGCAAGTGTCTGGGTGAATAATATTAATTAAATTAATTAAAAATTTAATTATTTGTTCATGAGGACATGTGTCATCGAGGAATTTTTCTATAAAGGAAATGGAGAAGAAGGGAAATGGATCTGACTTTCCTTAATACTATTATGCTGCCAAAATTTTGTTGACAATGTTTTACTTGTGAGAGTTGGGATACCAAGCTTGTGAAAAGAGTGGAAGCTCTTCCTTGTGAAGCAAGATTGGGAGCTATTGTGTTCTGATTTTTTTTCTTAGCACCTTTTTGGATCAAGGGGCTAAGGGGAAAGAAGAGTACCCCTAGCGTTGGATGGGAGGTACCGATGTAGTGTCACGATTCGCAAGTGAAGGAGAGGAGATTTGCGCAATACGTCGATCAAAGTTTAAATACCCATCGTAAGTTTCTTTGGATTACGATATTCTAATTTTAAGTAGTTGTTTATTATAATAGAATTGTATGGATCAATGTAATTTAAGAATGTTAGAGGAGGAGCTATATATTTGAAGGATATATAATAATTTATGTGAATCAAATTGTTTTGATTTTTATCAATATTTGATTAAATTTGACTACATTTAAACAAGTGAGTACATATTACTCTATTTAAATTTATAAATGTTCTTCTATGTTTAATTTAATGGATGAATTATGGATGTTCTTTATATGTTAATTTAATGAATGTTCAATCGAATACCTGATTAGTAATTGTTTTAAAAATAAATATTTAAAGACTGTATATGCACATATTGGATTCCATAGGGATCAAATTATTTACTAGTGACTGTTGATATGTTCAAAAAAAAATTTTTGCGCTCAGTAATAAAATTGAGGGGTGTAATGATTTTAATCTCAATGATATCCTTCCTGATTCATTTGAACGTTTACCCACCTGTATAATGGTTAGAGTGTATATGGTTGAAATTTTGTATTTATCCTATACATTCTCATTGAGATCCATAATTGAATAATCCTTCAGTTTCAGAATTTTTCTTAATGTTTTATGTATCTCAGACTTTTGCATTGTTGTGATATATGGTGTTTTGACCATTTAGGTAAATTAAACTCTGTTGTGTATATATATTTATACATATATGAAGACAAAATTTCTATTAACTCGAAGTAGATCGGAACGCATTATGATTAATATATTTATATAAAATAGGTTGAACTACTCAGGAAACAAAGTTATTGATTACGATAGTCAATACTAATAAGGATTGTTCCCATGTCATATTAAATGATATCCTTCGGAATAATCAAGAAAATTTTAACATTGTTTTATTTAGGCATGTGAAATCTGCAGGCGCAAGCCCTTTTTACCTTGATAGAATCACATGTGACCGCAAGATAGAACCAAGCATTGGAGAAAATGTCGTTATTTAATGCTCCGAAGGATTCACAAAGTCCACAACACTCCCATTTACCCAGAGTGTTACCGGATGAACACGTACATAAAGTGAGGTATATCGATAGTTGTAGGTTCTACCCTATCCTTCCAGTTTCCTTTGTGAACGCTTATAAAATTAATCGTACGGCTAGAGGGGATTCTCCTCACATGATAATCTACAGTGGATATATACTCCAGGAATCTAGGCCTCAGAGTTTCTCCGCACCAAACAACTTTGAACTAATTAACCTGGATTGTCGAACCACCGAAGGGATAGAGGATCTAATGTCTCACACACTCCTTTGATAAATGGTTGATGTCGACTCGGGTATTTGGGACTCCGAGAGTTTTTCACACTTTACAAAAATGACTCAATTCGTTGGAGTGTTGAATTACAAAATCACCAAAGGATGAAGGCTCAAACATATAATGACCTCATTCGATCACTAGATCGATGATTGTCCTTTTCTTCATCTCTTCGCGAGTCCAACACAATAACTAATTTCACACAGATAGCCAAAGTGTTGAATCTCAAATTATAAAGGTCTCGGGGATCTACGAATGACGTTATTCCTATATCCATATCAATGGCTACTATAGCTTCCTCCTTTCATTGGTTTCGCTTTCCTTCAACAAGGGATTTTTCTCGGGGTTTCAAGGGTTGATTTGATTTCTTCTCTGCAGGACCGAATCCTTGGTCTCTGCTTTCTTTCAGAGACCATTATCGATCCCAAGCTTCATCACTTCTATGAAGTGAAACTCCAACACACACTTGTGCTTCCCTCCTGAGCTTTGGAATTTAAAAGTTCGTGTACGTACTCCTTGCACTTACTCTATACAGAATTTCACTTCCCTTCTGAGCTCTAATCCTTAGAAGTTAATGGCCTCTACACACATTGCATTGGCTCTGTGCACACCTTGGACTATCTCTCCTAAGATTTGAAACTGTAGAAGGTTCATCCTCCACACACCTTATGTTAGCACTATGCACACCTTGCACTGTGACCCTACAAGAGAAACATTGAAACTTAAAACAAAATTATAAACTCACTCTTAGAGTAGACAAACGCAAAAATGAAGAAATACTTCAACACAATATATTTTTAGTCCAAAAAGTACAAAACAAGCTTACATTCTCCTCTAAGGATTTGAAAGCATTTCTCTTCCCTTCTTTCTCTTTCAAAGAAAAAAGGTAAATATATTATACTAACTCATACTATCTACTTACTTGGTTTGAGCAATGGAGTTTTGTTACATATGGTATCAGAGTGGGTTCAGCCCTGCAACAAGGGACCTGTTACATCTTCCATTGTGATAAATAAATGATTAAATATGTATTAGTAATAAATTTTAAAATTTTCCATGCAGGTAATCATGGTTAGAGGACGTAGGGGAAGAAAACATCGTGGTGTAGGAGGAAGAGGTATTCCTCCTCTGGATGTATCCATGCTAGAGGAATCAAACCCTCAGGGAGATGAGAAGACCATTAAGTAGGATCAGATTGTTATGGTAAGGGTGGTAGGTATGATGAGATCCTTCCATAGGATGTCAGAGGAATTGACTAGTTGTCTTGATAGTGATGAGAGTACAACATGTGTGCCCAATTAGGTTTCACAACGAACTCCATCAGGTAGTATTAATATACACAAAGAACTCAACAAGGTGAAATTTCCTAAGTTTTGGGGTGCCACGAACGACTTAGTTGCCAAGGAATGGTTGGAGAACATGACAATGTGATTCACACTTCGTGATTACACCTCCAACGTGAAAGAATGCATGGTGGTATTTAAAATAAAAGGGAGTTCTCTATTTTGGTGGAAGACACTCCTACCTCAACTAAACATGGTTGTTGAAGATGTGTCATCAGAATTGTTCAAGGAATGATTACGGGAGAGGTACTTTTTCGATGAATTCATTGAGAATCACCTTAATTAATTCAACTCCTTATGACAAGGTAGTCGTATGGTACTGAAGTATGAGGCCAGTTTCAGGGAGATACTGAGGTATGCTCCACATCTCAACATGGAGAAGTTAAAGGTCAACAATTTTGCATTTGGCTTTAACTTCGACATTCATGCAAAGGTGAGGATCACGATTCCCTAGAAGTTGCACGATGCAGTTCAAAAGGCCCTCATATTCGAGGAAGAGATGAACAGTGGGGGTTAGGGCAGGACTCCTTCTAGACAAACTGGAAAAGTGACATCGGGAGCACAACAACATCAGACACTAGCTAGAAAGACTTATGGGAATCAAGATACGCCTAGAGGACCTATGTTTTCGACACCAAGACAACAACCTCATTAGAAGAGGACATCCTACAGAGAACCACAACAGCAGTAGTAGCATCATCCATAACATCAAAAGTTTAGTCATGTTCAAAAAAATAGACTAGGATCACAAACTGTTAGGCCAAGAGATTCCACTTCGAGGACTAGGAGCACTGAAATGAAGAACGGATGTTGAACATGTGGCGAGACACATTACCAGCAATATTTTCTGATTGAGAAGGCTATAGTGGCCAGATCAGCAAGACCCACTACAGTTGGAGATTTGGGAAAGGCCCACCGGATACATGTAGCATTGTACAACCGCCAGGCCGAGAACCAGTCAATTGTGCTTGAGATATCAAGTACGATCGATGATCAAAATTTTATTATTTTTGTTAGAAAAACATGATCGTGGAGCAATAAAATAACACAAATGCAGAAACAAAACACAGAAGACACGCAATACAAGAGAGACACAG
>CBVK0101124946.1:0-21404 GCA_900067695.1 Picea abies | reverse complement strand
AACCCCAATAGCACACTCCCTGACTCGATCCGAAGTCCAAGGGTTCCGTCGATGCCTCTACATCCTCAAGGTCCAAAACTCTGCACACTCAAAAAAACCGAGTCAGTCGCACCTGTCTATGTCAAAGAAGTAAAACATCATGTCATATACCATAACGCATCATAATCAAGGACAAATGTTTTAAAATCATAATAGTCTGGATCACTTATGAGCAAGTGTCCTCAAAGAATAAGTTTTCTCAGTGCACTAGAGCGGGATGTTACAAAAAGTATATGTGGAATGCCTCTTCATAAGGAGACCAGTTCATAGCTAATATGTAAAAAGGTGTAATTACACTGACAGCCTCAGTTGAATAGTCAGACATAAAAAATCCTAAGAAATATTTTGGGGGCGCTTCTTTAGATCTTTTGACATCATGTTTCATGTCACTAGATAGGATGTGATCACACACATATATATTGAGTTTCACACATATATATTGAGTGTCACACATGGTGAACCACAAAAAATAGAAAAGTCAATCGACTCAATACACCTCTCTCATAAATATATAGGTACAATTCTTCCACTATCAACAATAGATTCAAGTTATCCAATGGAAAAAATAGGTTATTAGTGGGTTGACCAAGGAAATAGAAGATATATAGATTAGTGGTTCCAAAACAACACTTGCATCTGGTTTGCAATTGTTGGCCACTAGTTCCTTGATACACTCTAAGAATCTACATGGCATTAAATCTAGATCCTTGTCTGGCATTACCGTCATTGAAACCTTTAATCTCAGTGACCCATATGATCACAAATACAATGAATACATATACCTGGAATGCACCTTCCAACTCCCACAAACATCGTGCATCAATGTTAATAATATAAATGAGATTTATGTGATTAAGACATGGATGAAGATTCAACCTAGTTCTTTTTTTGCAAAGAGTAATATAACTGATATAGGTAATACCAATTATGGCAATGTCGCTTCATGTTCAATAATCACAACAATTACCACCACTACAAATATTGAGTACTTCAAAGAGGGTATATATGCTCTTATAAATATTCATTCTTTGAAGATCTAATGAGAAAAAATTCTAAGTCGACCACCTTCTTAGAATAGTTCCAAACACAACTTAAAACAATACGTTTAACAACTACTTATCTAAGAGAAAGAATGATCCTATCCTAGAGAATCCAACTACTTCACAACTCGATATAATAGAATTCATTGACAAATTTGGGGAACAAACTTGAATTTATCATGGAGTAACCAAGCATATGTTGGAGAGTTATTATGAAAATCATTTATGTGACAATAGTTGCATAAGAGAAGGGAAGACACAAAAGAGGAGGCAAGTGTATCTAGGTGCATATTCAAAAAGTAGGAAAGAAATACATGGCTTCCAAAAACATAATATAAAATTCAACGAGGAAAAATGCATAAAAACTTACAAAGTTCAGGTCATGAAGAAATATTAAAGTAAATATACAAAATTTATTGATGAAGATGTTCCCACTAAGTGCCATATTGAAAAAAAAAATCACCAAAATAACTCCAAGTAAAATACTTTCTCTTAGAAACCATTATTCCAAAGAACCAAGCAATGCATAGGAGCTCACTATTTCTCCCCCCTCCCTCCCCCCAAAAAAAAAAAAAAATGCATACCAACTCACTATAAATAAATAAATAAATAGTTAACTATAATATATATTATAATAAAAAGAAAAACATAGTTAAACACAATGTTTTTATTCTATCGTGCTTATATAAATAAAATCATATTATATAAATAATAGATCATTAATAATAAAAAAATAAAATCCAATCTATACAAAATGTGATGTGATTATATACAATTTCAGTGGGTTTAATGGTTAAGAACATGTGTTCCCTCCTAAGAGGTCACTAGGTTTCAAATCTAGAAGGTAAAGTATATATACTCCTTAGAAACCTTAAAATTAGATGATTATTATTATTATTATTATTATTATTATTATTATTATTATCATTATCATTATTATCATTATTATCATTATTATTATTATTATTATTATCATCATCATCTAAAAATAAATAAAATCCTATTTCAATCTATATCAAATATGAAAAAATAATATAAATAAATAAATACAAAAAAAAATCACATAATAAATCTTAAAAAGCTCTAATAATAAATCTTAAGAAGCTCTAAAATGATTAAATTTAATCATGATTTCATTTTATTTCAAATTTTAATATTCACAACAAGTCTACCAAAAACACCACATTTCCATATTTAATTTTTAAATTGTGAATATTTTATTAGAATTGTGCAGGTCTTGTTTTTATAATTTGGTGCTCCACAAAATTCATTATTTAAAAAAATAGCAAACTTTGTCTATTTATTTAGAATGGTTTAGATTGTAAATATCTTATTAAAATTTTTAAGGTCTTTTTTTTATAATTTGTGCTGCACAAAATTCATTAAATAAAATATAAAAAAACACACCTAACAATATAACAATAAATATAAGTTGGAATTTACGGTATTTATCTATCTAATGGTTGAATGTCTTTTCTAAGAATTTTGTGCTCCACAAGATTCACGAAATAAAAAATAAAAACACAAGAAGATAGCATTAAAGATAAGTTGGATTTTACAACATCCAATTTAAAACGGTTCAAACCTTTTGATATATATGTATATATTCCACCAAATAGCGTTTTTTCAGAGATGAATAAACAACCGCCTGCATATGAATACGCTCGCCTTCCCGCTATAAAAGAGTTTCAATTGGTTACAGTCAAAATTCTATGGGTGCTGGGAATTATGTCGCACTGTTTAAACATTCTCTATTGTTTCCTGTTTAAACATTCTCTATTGTTTCCTTGGTTGTTTAGCTTGTACTTAAAAAACAAAGCCATTTAGCTGAAATATACTACAAAAAACAAAGTTGTACACAAAATGATACTACAATTTTAGATGAAATATTAATCATAATCAAATATACGGTTTTAGATGAAATATTAATAATAATCAAACACAAGATGTACACAATAATGCACAACACAAAAAAATGTCACACATCAACAATCTTCTTTTCATTCTAGAATAAAAATTTATTAAAAATAATAAATTTTAATAAACCAATTTTTAATTTAATCTAATTGTTCATCAAACTTGTACATGCTGTTTATATTTATTCAATTATTATAATTTTTAAATATATAAATTAATAATTTATTACACTGAATAAAATTCAGTATTTAATTTTTTCAACATTCTCCTTCTTTCCAATCTAATTTATAAATTGAAACAAATTCATCTCTAAAAATTGTCTTTATAAAGATATCATCCTATTCTATGTCCTACAATATTGTAACTACACCTCTCCTCCTATCAAATTTCAAATGAAACGATGACGAATCTTTATTTGCTTCGTTGTTAATATATGTAATGTAATTCAACATCAAAATTAATACTTGAAAAAATTGATATCCTTGATCAAATCAACGTGATATGTTGTTTTTAGGTGTATCTCTGTTTGACTCATTGAAACTAGATTTTTAAAAGTATGTCCTGACTGAAATCATTGCTCTAGATTGTTTTTCATTGTGTTATGAATCTACTATATGCTAGTTAAAACTAATAAACCAAATCATTTTACATAATTATAAAATTGTTGAAATTAATGGATCAAGTTATTTCATTTTGCATTGTATGATTGTTAAAGTCAATACATTTTGCATTGTATGATTGTTAAGGTCAATACATCAAATTGTTTTACAATATATCATTGTAAAAATCAACGTACTAGATTATTTTATATTATGTTTTTGTTAAAAACAATACATCAAATTGTTTTACAATATATCATTGTAAAAATCAATGTACTAGATTATTTTTCATTATGTTTTTGTTGAAAGAAATACACTAAATTATTTTGTACTATACTATTATTCAAATTAATTTTTTAATTCATTTTTATATATTGTTCAAATTAATGTTTTAATTAGTTTTGGATGCACCATGTTAACGTAAACAAAAATAAACAATTTTGAAATAGATTATTCTTAAAATCATTATTTTATTAAAATAAACAAAACAAAACCTTTTGCAATATATTATTCTTCAAATCATTATCTTATTAGTAAGAGAATCACTCCTCACCAATGATGATGATGATGATGATGATGATAAATATCCATTGACTAAATTTCTCCATCCGACCTTAAGAAGGTAAGATATTACTTTCAATTTTTCATAATTTTGTTTATGTTCTCAAAAAGTATTAAGAGAAGCTTTCCAAAATCACCATAGTTTTGTTGAGTTAAAAGGTTAGCAAAGATTGTAGTGTGACAAATATTTTGAAATTGAGATCTAATCTCGCTATTGGATGGACATTCTAAGAAAAAACATTTTTTGTCTTCAACGTATCACAAATATGACACACTCTTTTGTCCCATGGCGTTTTAGGAATTGACCAACGCTCGGTTTCAATTTGGGCCTCACGAGAATTTGTTCTTATTTTAGCAATGCTTACTTTTTTGTTTACACTTATCAACACAAAGAGATAACTTTGATCTTCTAGATTAGGGTTGATTACCTCCTTAATACCTTAATTTTATTTTCTCCTCTAACTCTTTATCACATCACATTTTCTCCTTAAATTTTGATTTAATAATATTTTTAATAGTATTCTTATTCTGCAAAATGGTCTTGACATCTTTATGTCATCCTTACTTGAGTCAAAGGTGGTTATGGCTGGCGTTTGAAGTAATTTTAGGAATCTTCTTCTATTCCATGTTGTTTAACTTGTTCGTATACATTAGGTTTCTAGGCATAGTCATTATCTCGATGGGGAAGGCTTGCCTCTAAGAGGAGGATAGGATATGGCATATTTCCTTTAATTTTGAGATTATCAGTTATACAGTTATTTTGAATTTTCTCTATCTTTCTCCATGATTCTCGAGAGATACTACATCCCCAAAATTCACATCCATATAGAATAACAAGAGTAATAAGAGTCTCAAAGAAGAGTTTTTTCTTATCCCATATCAAAAGATTGGTTGATTTACAATTGTTTTCAAGCTCATAATAAACTTTTCATCCTCCATTTGTCCTTTTCTCAATGTTATAATTATATTTGAGCTTGTTGTGAATATAGATTCCAAGATATTTGTATGAAGTCACTTCCTCCAACTTGATGTTGTCATATATGAAAGTATCATATGTGATCTTACTGGATTTAATGATCATGATTTTTTTTTGGTCAGTATTAATAGTCATACCCATATTGGAGAAAAAAATCCTTAAGAATTCATAGTTTCTCCCCAAGATCGTGGGGACTCCTCGCCATAATAATTATATTATAAGAATAAAGAAGAAGATTGATGACTATACCAGTGAGAGTCGGTCCAACAAAACATGCTTCTTTAAACACTCCTCTAACTTCTCAATGTATATGCCAAAAATGGTAGGAGATAAGGGGCAACCTTGCTTGACTACAATATTGTAGTTAATTTATTTCGACTAGCCCTCATTGTTCTTAAAATTGAAAATAACATTCTCATACAACCTTATAGCAACAACCCTCAACACAAAAGAAAATTTTATCTCTTCCAACCTATCCCAAAGGTTTCTCCTTGGAACAATTTCAAAATCTTTTCTAAATTCAACAAAAAAACATAGAAGATTAGTTTTAGTATTGAGGAACTCTTGTGTAATGATCCTAAGGGTAAAAAAATTGTTGAAAGTTGATTGATATCTCCTAAATCCGGCTTGGTGTTTATCTCTTTTCCTCTGACTTTCTAGCCAAACGAATATATCTTTTTTCCAAAACAATTATGTATAACTTGGTTAAAATTGGGCTAATCATAATGGTCCTATAATTAGAGGGAATGTTTCTATCCCAATTTAAAAAAATAGGAACGGTGAGAATTTCTATCCAGGTTTTAGGGAACCCTACTTCACTGCTAAATTGAAGAGCTTGTGTATGTGAGGGATGAGGATATACCCTTTGATTTTAAAAATTTCATCTTAGTATCCTTCAATGTCCTTAGTTTTTCCATTTTCAAGCTACTTAATCCCAAACTCTATGTAAGAATGGTGTCCACATCATTGAGGAACTCGTAAAGACTTTCAAGGTAGGAATTTGATTTCCTTAAGTGAATCATATTATTTTCTTTACTATTGTGAATTGGAACTTGCCTCTAGAACTTATTAGGATCAAGCTTAAATAGGTGTAAAAGTTTCTCTTTCCTTTTATTTATATATTACATTTTCCCCTAACAATTAGGGATTTGTGCATATTGATCTTACTGAGTTTGAAGGACTCATAAGAAGAATCCATAATGGATTTCCTAGCAATTTTACATTATTTATTATACCAAGGGTTGATTTCTCTACGCTTCTTTTTACCAGACACCTTGAAAGAGAAAGAGAACCTCTTGATATAAGTAGAAAGGGTAGTTGTGAAACTATGATAGAGGTATTTAATGTTGTCCTTATAAGTTAGGATATGAAATTCACTATTTAAATTATTTAATAAAAAATAAAAAAAAATTGTCAAAATTTTTTTGCCTTTCATTACTAGAATTTTCTTCAATAACTCCCCTATACATGCCAATTAATTAAAACTTGAACGCATCATCCATAATAACTTTCCAGATATTCTATATTTATCTCTTAAAAATCTCTTCCTCCTTTTCCTTCTTAGCATACAAAGAGGCATGCCATAATAGATCCGAAGTCTAAACATACTTGTCATAGAGAAACATGGGAATTAAATGGATACGAAGAAAACTTCTTTGGAACCAAATTAAAGATATGTGAAATCTTTTAGTGGATAGGTCGCCGAGGCGCCAACCCATCTTAGCGTTCTCAACGAAAGTAGAATTGCGGTATATCTTCAACTTGATAGGAGAATGATTTAAAAGGGTGGCATTATGATCGAAGACCGCAACACCAAATTCCATAAATGGTGATAAGATCATAGGAGGGGCTCGGGGGAATTGGGCTAAGAATCTAAAATGCTTGGTTGAAAACGCTTTGAAATCTCCTTTTCATCAAAAGGGTATTTTTTCACAAATGAGTCATCTTTCCTTGAATTTATTTCGTGCTTAGCTAACTAATATGCATTTTCATGAAAACCTCATTATGCAAGGTTATTTATGTTTGGGGTAATTTATTCTTTGTCTTGTCTTGTGTATTTAATATGAGATATTTTTCATCATATTATTAAAATTGTTGTTTGTTAATTGTAATGTATAAATTATTTCTATGTGAGTGATTTTCTTTGTTATTTAACAGTTTTTAAGATATAAGAGAGATATTAGATTTTATTTAAGTGTGTGGTTGAGACATTTTCTAGACAAATGGATTATGTGATTCAAATAATCAAGCTTAATGTATTTATCTGTATTTATGTTGATTGAATAATAATAATATAAGAGAATAGATTTTGCATGTGAACAATATCTTCTCTCCCATTTTCTAAATTAGTATCAGAAGGGAATTGTCATTAAGTCTTTCACTAGAGGTCCCAAGAACATTAAAGTCTCTCCCAATTTCTAAATTGGTATCAGAGCGGAATTGAAATTAACTCCTAGCTTAGGAAACTGAATTGGTTGTATAGGTTAGAGTAGAATAGGACACTGAATTTCTTCTATAGGATAGAATAGATTTATGTCAAATATGGTTGAGTATTTTTCCAGTTGAAATCTGTTGTTAATTTTTGTTTTCATGGTGCAAATAAATCCATTACCAAAAGTGAGAAGGACCCGAAATCCGAATGGATCATGGAACCACCTATTCCTACAGCCTATGGTTTCTGTGGCCATTACAGAGTTATCAAAGGAAGCGATTGTTCTTGGAGCAGGTTGACCAGTTGGAGGTGCTTCTCTATAATATGGAGCTCTTGGCTATTGGTGGATGCGAAACCGTGAAGGTTTTGGTGCCCAAAATTTCCACTACCAAGAGGGATTATATGATGAGCATGAAGAAAATCCATGGAGAGGGTTGTGATGCTAACAATGAACAAGACGACTGGTCATCATGAAAATGAAGCAGATGGATATGTAGAAGAAAGAAGCCACCATTATTGCAATATAGAGCAGGGGGATTACAGTGGTGCGTATCCTGAAGTCGAAGGTGGAGGGGAATTCCATTAGTAATCGCGGCCTCGTTAACAATTCGCGTTCATTAGGTTAACAAAGTCGTGACATACATCAAATCATTTGGGATGGTGAAATAGATATCCACATGGGGAAATGTGCAACATGTGTGAAATGGCTTATGTTTTTGGACTAACTTTTATTTTAAGAATAGAGAAAATAGTTATAGGAGGTTTTAAGAGGGATTTTGTTAATTGTTTTTAAAACATTGGTAACATTATTGGTTTGTAAAATAAACTAATTAATTTTGAAATAATATGAAAGAGGTCATACTGCAAGACTTATTCATTAATTATACTATTTTTTAGAGAAATGGTCAACATCATGTCTGGGCACCTAGGGGTCTTGTTAGATGGGAGTATGTCCATAGGATGACTAGTTGTTTAGTCTTTGCCACCATATTTGAATTGATTTCTTGGTTTGAATCAATTATATTTCTAAATCTAGAAGGGATCAGGTGCATGTAAAAGATCGACATGGATGGTTTTCCAGTTAATTATAGTGGTTTGGAGAAATATTCCCCTCCCCCCCCCTCCCCTAAAGACTAGAAGTGCGAGGAAGTTAGGGAAAGAGAAGGTGATTTGTGCTTCTACTTGTTCTACAATGGTTGATGGTTTGAGGGCGCTTAGAGCTCAAAAAGCATTGGCAAGATTAAAAAATGATTTTTCTACCCTTAATGTTAGGGGAGTGGGGGGAAGCTCTAATTTCTTGGCCCTAAAAAGGTTTTTAGAGTTAACTAAACCAGATGTTTTACTTGTTCAAGAAACAATGTTTTGTGTAGCAAAATCTAGATAAAGTTTTGTGAAGTTACTTCCAAATTGGTATTTCTGTGGGGTGGATTCTTCAGGACTCTCTGGTGGGATGTTAGCTGCCTGGAATCCGAGAAGTTGAATTTTCTGCTTACTTGACCCCTGCAGGGATTCTGCTGGAGGATTTGTTAAACATCTAGATAGAAGAATGAATTTGATTAACTTTTATGGACCTTATTAAAGCCATAGAGGATTTTTGGGAGGCCATTAAAAGGGATGGGATACTAAATGAATAGAATTTGGTACTGGGGGGTGATCCACACTTCATTACTTCAATCAGAGAAGTGTGGTGAGCCCATGCTAGAGAAAATCCCTTACATCCTTATTTTAGCGAGTTGATGCAAGATGAGGGGTTGGTGGATGTTGAGCCATTAAAACTTCTCCTTACTTGGAGAAATGGTAGAGGAGGACATGATTACATTACCAAGAGATTGGATCGATTTTTTATATCTGAGGATCTTGTGATTTCAGGGTGTAGGTACAGAAATTTGGTGTGTAATTTAAAGATCTCTGATTATATGCCTGTGATTCTCCATTTGGAACAAGATAAAGGAAAGGTTTGTTACCCTTTTAAATTTAATTCTATTTGGCTGGAGGAATCAAAGTTTGTTAATTTTTTTAGATCCAACTAGGTTGGACTGTTGGGAACAGAGATATTAAATCCTATGGAAACACTGGATAAAAATCTAAAGATACTTAAGTCTCTGGTGATAAATTGGGAAAAAAAGAAAAAGTTTGAAGCAAAGGAAGAGCTGGTAAAGCTTGAATATGAGATGGATACACTTTACTCAAATCATCCTGGAGGATTCGAGAAGGAGGAAGATAAAGTGTTTCTTTAAGAAAAAGAACAAAGGGAATTGATTCTAATGAGACAAGCGGAGGAAACTCGGAGGCAAAAGAGTAGGCTAAACTAGTTGGCTTCAGGTTATAGGAACACAAAGTTCTTTCATTCTTATGAAAACTCCAGGAAATAGATCAATACTATTTGGGAGATTACTAAGGATGATGGAACAATGATTACTAGTAATCAAGTTCTACAAAAGGAAGGAGTTGGCTTCTTCGAGAATATTTTCATGGCTCATCCTAATCTTACCATTTATGATCAACAAGCAGTTTTAAGGAATTACCCAAGGATGTTTACAAAGGAATATAGTCTAAGATTGAATGAGCCTGTTACTTCAACAAAAATTCTATCAACTCTTAAAGGCTTTAAAGCTTCAAAAATTACTGAGCCGGATGGTTGGACTATGGAATTTTTTCTAGCTTTTTTTGACATTTTGGGAGATGATTTTTTGGAGACGGTTGAAGAGTTCAGGAGAAAAGGAAGGGTGACTGGAGCTTTGAATGCTACGTTTCTTGCTATTATACCTAAGAGTGATAATCCAATAAATTCTGTATATTATATACCTATATCTTTATGTAATTTGGTGTATAAGATCATTACTAAAATTATTTCTACTAGAATAAAATCTGCTTTGTCTTTTCGTATCTCAAAGGAACAATTTGTATTTCTTGAGGGCGGGAAAATTATTGATGCTATTGTTATTGTATAGGAATCTTTACATATCATCAAGGTAAAAAGTATCAAAGCACTCATTCTTAAACTAGATTTGATAAAGGCTTATCATAGAGTGGACTGAGGTTTGTTAAGGCTAGTGTTGTTACAAGTGGGAATGCGTTTAGAAGCTACTGACCGGATCATGGGGTGTGTGACTTCTGCAAAATATGTTGTGTTGATCAATGGTAATCCTACCAAATTCCTTAAAATTACAAGGGGATTAAGGTAAGGGTGCCCTTTGTCTCCCTTCTTGTTTCTTATTGTTGTAGAAGGGCTAAGCAAAGCCATAAAGGAGCAGGTAAGAGAAAAGAAAATAGAAGGAATCCCTTTGGCAAGAGGGATAAGCATTACACATTTCATGTTTGTGGATGATGTTATTCTATTTGGAAATGGAAACATTGTTGAGTGGGAAGTCTTTAAGGAGATTCTAGAACATTTTTGTAAAGCGACAGGAATGGAATTCAACCCTCAGAAGTCCTTGTTTCTAGAAGCTAGTTGGGTAGTAGAGGACTTAGCTTTGTTGAATGTGATTTTTCCTTTTGAAGTAAAACCAATAGATGTTGGCTTTAAGTATCTTGGTTTTTTTTTAAAACCTAACTGCTATAATAGGGATGATTGGAACTGGCTGGTAAAAATATTTGAAAAAAGGATTTCTAATTGGAGCCTTAGATGGCTAAGCTTAGAAGGAAGAGTCACACTTTTCAAAGATTTTCTAGAAAGTATTATTGTGTATTGGATTTCTTTGGATAAAATACCAAAAAGTATACTAAATATCATCAGAAGGAGGATGTTCAGCTTCATGTGGACTAGGAAAAAGTTAAAAGAAGGGATACATTTGATAAGTTGGAAAAAGATTCCAAAACCTAAAAAGGTTGGTGGGTGTGGTATTTAAATATCTTTTCCTTTGGAAAAGCCTTAGCAACTAAAAGTTTATGGAGGTGTCTTATGGCTCCTGGTCATTGGCATGAGGTGATACTTAAAAAATATCTTAGGAAGATAAATGTGGTTGAGTGCTTCAGGGAAGGAAGAAAAAAATGGACTGGTATTTCTAATATTTGGAGAGAACTCATATCTTCTTTAACCATTATAACTAATTGGTTTATTTGGAAACTTGGAAATGGGGGGGATATCAGAATTGGAGCTGATCTAATGGTTGCGTCTCACACTTATTTTAAATTATCAAGGAATATTATCCTTGCACTGAAGGAACAAGGAATGGAATTCCTTGCTCAAGCTGGGACTTTTGAGTTGGACGACACAAGACATACAAGATGGAAAAAGGTTGAGGCTCTAGGTTTGGAAGGAGAACAAAAAATGGAATGGGTTAACTATGTTAAGGGCTTAGTTGGTTTGTTAATTGAGTTAAACAATGAAAAATATATCTTAATGTGGTCCTAGGACACTAAAGGAGGCCAGGTAAATGAAAAACAATCCTATGAAGTCCAATTGGTGGAGGATGTGGTGGAAGAACTCGTTTTCTAGTATACTAACCTCTGGATTTGGCAATTACCTTTAAAATTCAAACTCTTTATTTTGCTAATGCTTGATAAAAAAATTCTTACTTGGGAGAATTTGGTTAAAAGAGGTTTTATTGGGCTCAATAGATGTGTTTTATGTGGGAAACCTGAGGAAAATGTGAGTCATATTTTTTTGGAATGTAGCTTTACCAAAGACATTTGGACTTCAATTCAAAAGGAATTAAAACTTGAGAGTTCTTGGGAAGGAGGGAAGATTGTAGACTACTGTCAAATATGGATAAGGAAGAGGGAAAATTGGAAAGAAATCCCATGTTTTATTTGTTGGGAGGTTTGGAAACATAGGAATTTGGTTATTTTCGAAGATCGACTTCCAAATAGGATTAGAGTTTGTAATATTATTTTACAAGACTTGGGTGAAACAAAAGTATCATAATATACTAGTGTAAGTAGGATTGATAGGCCTCCTATACTTGACTGGGATCTGGCTATGGTATTCTTTGATGGTGCTTCACAAGACAAGGGTGATAAATGTGGGGCTGGAGCTATGTTAAAATGCCCAGTGTTGGGCACTTTCAGACTTAAAATGAATTGTGGTTGTGGTACTAATACCAGGGGTGGTCTCCTAACTTTGTGGTGTATCTCATTTTTTTCTTTCTATAAAAGGGTAACAAGTTTACAGCTGGTAGGGGACTCAAATATTATCATATATTGGTTTACTAATGAAAATAACATAGAGGTGGTGTATCTTCAGCCCTGGATGACAAAAAATTGAGTGTTGAGCAAGATCTTTCTACAACTAAAAGTTCAACACATTTATAGAGCATATAAGAAGGAATATGATCATCTTTCAAAAGCATAACTACTTCTATATTAGGATGGAAAACACTATGTAGGGGATACTGAAGAACATACTACAAATTTTGAACGATTAGATATCGGTTAAACTTGCATTGATGCAAGGGTGAAGAAACAAGACTTTTTTTTTTTGAACTAGATATGTAATTTTTGAGGTTATATACTACAGACTATAGACCTAATTTTTTTTAGTTTTAATGGTATTAATTGTATTGTGAATAGAACTGTATACACTATAGTACAAAAGTATCTGATACTTTTGATCTAGTTTGACAGTTATTGTATCAAAATATTTATATTTTCTAATATAAATAAATATTTTCTAATATAAGTTTTTTTTTTAATTTTACTGGTTAAATGCTTTAAACTTTATGCAAGGTTGCTTAATTACTATGAATTTCATTTTGATTCTCATTTTGATTCTCAATCTAGTTACCTTTATTACATGCTTTATTAAACATTTTTATTAAACCAAAAACTTATAATAACATACAAAGAAATGCCCATAATTTTCTACAAAAATGTTAATTTAGAGATTGGGGTTATAAATAAGAAATATTTTTGCCAAATA
The DNA here is from genome assembly GCA_900067695.1 of Picea abies. Taxonomy (NCBI): domain Eukaryota; kingdom Viridiplantae; phylum Streptophyta; class Pinopsida; order Pinales; family Pinaceae; genus Picea; species Picea abies. Next base: position 7,981 of record CBVK0101124946.1, on the reverse strand, counting down.
GTTTCCATTTAGTCACCGTTTACTTCATAGGTTGTACCTTAAATGGTTTCCTACTTGTTTCAAGGTTACCAACATGTTTAAAGGTAACTTAATTATCGATATGTAAACTATTAAAATATATATAAAAAAAATTCTAATTTATTTTTATTTTTATTTATTACAACTCATTATAATAAACACATATATATATAATTTGAATATAAAGTGTTTTGATGGAATATAAATATATTTTAGTTATTGGTATTTAATATTGTAAGTACAAGATGAGGGACAAGAATGGTAGGAGGAGCAGGTTAGAGTTTTCTAGTGTTTGGAGTGAGAGATTTGCAATACAAGATTAGGAGTTTGGTGAGGTACAAGGGAGGAGCAGTATTTTCGGAAGAAGGTCAATAATGGAAGGGAAAAAAAAGAGGTACCCGAGATAATTTTCGGGATACAAGATGTGGATGTAGTGGTAAAGGTGGTGAAAGAAAGGACTAAGCTGAAGTTGTTTAAAGAATTATTGTCAGGCGGGGCAGTCTGACATAGAAGAATGTCTCAAGGACAAGAAAGGATAGGGTTTCTCCTTCCAATCTCAAATAGTAGGTTAGAAAAAAGGTTAAAGAATGGGTTCTTGGGAAAAAAGGTGGAGATCCCAATATATGAAACCATATCACCTAGAATTTGAGAGTATATTCAACATATGAAGGACCATGCATTTATATCAAATTGTATGGGGATCTGGCCATCTGAGAAGGTGTTCATGCTATCAGTCAAGACAAGATGGAAATTCAAAGGTAGTGTGGATGCCAAACTATGATCAAAAGGATTTTTTATGGCAATTTTCTCATGCTCTGCAGATAAGAGTAGAATATTTGACGAAGGAGAATTTTTTTTAACTCTGCAAGGCTACACCTAAGATAATAAACTAAAGGATGGTCTGCATAAAAAGAGAATTACACTTCAACATCGGTCTAGATCATATTATATTCGCTACCTCAAGAATTTTGGCATCCTGAAACTTTGGAGAGAGTAGGAAATACTCTAGGATCTTCTGTAATGATGTCGGAGATAACCGGGGTAGCTAAGTACATGTCCTATGCTAGGATCTGTGTTTACATGAATGTGTTCAGAGCTCTACCAAAATCCATAGTTATATTGTTTCAGGATTAGGATTGGACCCAAACTATAGACTATCAACATATTTCATTCATGTGTCGGAAGTGTCATGAACATGGACATCTATATAGAGAATTCCCGCATAATGGAAGCTCATTTCCGAAGGGAAAGAGGAAAATGATGGTGAGGGGTTCATCAAGATCCAAAACAAAAGAAATGCAGAGAAAAAAGGAGTTCAAAAAATAGGAGAAAAATTGAAGAAGAGTTCTAATATATTTTAGGATTTAGCAGTGGTGGACCAATAGGAAGAGAAGGGAAAAGAACCAGGAAGAAAACCAGAAGAACAAGCCCAAGGGTTAGAACCAAAAATAGGAAAACATGAGGAGATACCTAAGTGTCACTGAACAAAACAAATCAAGAACATCAACCCTAGTCCTGAAGGGGAATTAATTATGCAGGAGATGGATGAGACATAGGATCACAGGATGAAGCAGAGGAGGAGGATGAATCCTAGAATATGGATTTGGAATAAATGAAGGTGGATATAAAATCTATTTTAAAGTTTCATGGAGAATAAGAAATAAATAAGATTAAGGTGGTTCAATTCTGGAAGCTCGATCGGGAATTGAAGAAAGGGAGGGGAAAAAAACAACAACCATTAGGAAAAAAAAGAAGAGGAGTAAGAAAAAAAATAAGTAGTTAACCTGGGAATCAAAATCAATCCCCTTAAAAGCCAACACAAATCTATTGGGGAGGAAAAAATAAGAGGCCGCAAACCACATAAGCAAGTGTGGAAGAAACAAGGGCCATGTTGATAGATTTTGGCCAAGTCATGGGCCAAGTATTTCTCCTCTAAAACCAAATGTTAGTGATGAAGGTAATTTCATGGAATATGAAAGGGTTAAATGAAACTTCTAAAAACATAATTATAAAGAAAAAGATAAACCAAGAAAAAATAGATTTCATATTCTTACAAGAAACTAAGTGTGATAAGAAAACAATGGAAAACATAACCAACAAAGTGTGGAAGAATAGTAAAATGGAATGCACTAAAGAGGAAGGGGAATCAATGGGGGTTGGAAACCCTTTTGAATCCAACCGACTTCAAGGTGGATTTAGTGCTACAGTGCCCGAGAATATTGTCTCTCCATTTTCAGAAACATAGATGAAGAGAGCAGGGTTACATCTCAAATGTGTATGGCCCACCGAACCAAGAAGCGAGCGGAGACTTTCTAGAGTCTTTTGAAAAACTAGGAAAAACGTTTTATGATCAAGAGTGGATCATAGGAGGAAACTTTAACCTTATAAAATCACTGGAAGAAAAGAAAGGAAGGGTAAGAAAAGTTAAATATGGTGGACCTACAAAACCAAGGAGGGAAATTCACTTGGAACAATCGAAGAGGGGGTATGAAACAGGTGGCTAAAGGACTAGATAGATACATAGTCTCAGATAATTTCTTCCAATTGACCCAAGGGCTAGTAGAAGAAATCATTCCCTCTTATGCATCAGACCACTGACCAATATTAGTGAGTTGGGAATCTTACACAACCCACATACCAAATCCATTCAGATTCAAAAAATTATGGCTTCATAACCTTGAATTCTTACCAATAATGTCAATTTGGATGAATAGTCATCTACACCTCAATGGTACCCAGATTGACCAATTTCAGCAAAGAATGGAATATAGAAAATCTTGCATCAGGAAATCAAATAAGGTGGTGTTCGATAACATCCAAGAAGAAAAGAAAAAATTGGAGGAAAAATGGAGGAACTCCAACACCAGGTAGTTCTCTAGGGGTTATATTAGCATCTTAGACTAAAGGAAGAGAAATTAAAATAGGAGATTCTGGAAATAGATAATCAGGAAAACATTCCTATATTTCATAAATATTGAGTTCAATGGCTACAATAGGGGAACAAAAACACCAAGTTATCTCATAATTCCCTCTAGAGAAGAAGCCAGAATGGCATCGCAACCCTACATTGGGAAGATGGAACGGGCGTGGAAACTCAAGAAGACATAGAAAAAGAGTTGATCCATCGTTACAATATCTTACTCTCAGAACCAATAACATATAGGAGAGAATCCACCATCCATATCAGTGATTTTATCCCCAGTCTAATTTCCCCATAGGAAAATAGGCCAAAAGAGAAATAGGGCAGTACTTAATTTCTCAGGAACATGGAGGATTTGTCGAGGGAAGACAAATTCTAGATGGCATAATAGTGGCTCATGAATCCATCCACTCCCTCAAATCAAGTGGGAAATATGGAATGATGATAAATATGGACTTAGCTAAGGCCTACGACAAAATTAATTAAGATTTCCTTTATGAAATATTGAGAGCTTTTGGATTTTACCAGGAATGGATTAGTTAGATCTATGGGATGATATCCTTGTACTTATTTGTTATAATAATTATAGGGTCCCCTTTGAACACCTTCAAATCCTCTAGAGGGATCAGGAAGGGAGATCCTCTGTCTCTGTATCTTTTTATTATCCTAGCAGAAGGTATTGGAAGGTCCATCAAGAAATCCTAATAGGAAGGGTCCCTTCAATCTCTTTAGGTTTCTCAAACCTCTTAAACCTTCACCCATTTACAGTTTGTGGATGATACCCTCTTAATGGGTTGACCCATGGCTAGGGAGGAAAGATCCATTAAACACATTCTAAACTACTTCATGGAAGCATGAGAGATCTAAGTCAATGAATAAAAATAAAAATAAAATATTTCTAAATACCCCATCCTTAGTTCAATGAAATAACTCTCACATTTTTGGTTTCCAATGTGCATAGCTTCCCTCAAAGTATTTGGGGATCCATCTCTTGGAGAAATCCCTTAACAAACCCTCCTGGCAAGAGCTTTTCATGAATATTGAGGATCACCTAAATAGTTGGACTCACTATTTCCTAACCTTCCCATCCAGGGTTCTTCTCATAAAATATGTCCTGATGGCCATGCCCTTGTACCTCTTTTCATCACTCACATTCCCAAAACCGATACAAAAATAAACCAGATATATGCAATGAAAAATCCTATGGGGAGGAGAAAAGAGGGAGAAAAAGTGTGCTCTAGTAGCTTGGGACAAAATATGCACCCCCAAATCAAGGGGGGGGGTCTGGGTATATAAGACCCTCTCAATATAGGGAAATCCTTAGTAGCAAAACTTCTCTCAAGGTGGAATAAAAATCCAAAATATCATTGGGCCAAATTTTGGACAAATAAATATGCAAAGGACTCTAGAAATAATGAAAGGATTACTATGGAAGGATTGAGACTCAGATCTCTTATTTGGAATTACGCCTGGAAATTTAGAGAAATTGTCCACAACCATAGATTTTGGGAGATTAAGGATGGCCACTCGGCTCTCTTTCGGGAATATGCATGGGAACAAATACCAACGCTAAAGTCATATGTAATCCTACAAGACATTCAAGGGAGGACAATAGAGGAATGGTGGACTCAGGTCTACCATTTCTAGAATGATTCCCAAAGTAAAAAATTGGGAGAAATAAGAGAATGGAAGCTTTTGGAAGGATGGATGGGGTACCTTGACAAAATCAACCAGACATGAGATGAAATATATATTAGAGAAAAGAATTATTACTAGCAGATGGGGGATGGATATACTAAGGTGGGGAAAAAAGGGAATGTAAATTTCAGTGTTTAGGAAGCCTACAATCTGCTGCTAAAAATTTCAGAGTCAAACCCAGGACCATTCTCGAACAAAATATGGAACGCCTTCCAATGGCCAAAAGTGGAAACTTTTATATGGATGCTTCTTCATAAAATATCCCTACCTTGGGATATAATCCTAAGAAGAGGATTTGAAGGACCCTCCATTTGCATGATGTGTCCACAAGTAAATGAAACAACAAACCTTCTTTTCAGTGAATGTAAAGTAGTGTCGGAACTTTGGGGAAGAGGAGAGATGGTTTTCAAAACAATGGATAGTGTAATACTTGACATCAACAAAACCATATAATATTGAAGAACATAACCTTTTAGAAAAAACATTCTAAACCAAATCTAGAAGATATTAAAAAGCTTCGTTGTGTGGTATACCAAGAAAGAGAGAAACCGCGGGATCATCAGAGTACAGTTAAAAAATCAAAAGAAAATTTAGAAAGGAATTTAGACAAATATATAAGAGACAATAAACTCCTTATCCTGGAAAGAAGTAGATCGGTATCCCTCTAGGGAAGAAATAAATATTTTCAAAAATTGGCATCTATGCCCTCTCTGGAACATAAGTAACCAACAACAATGGATAGCTAAAATTCCTTGGATCAAGGAGACTTAGGAACCTCCTACTAAGGGATTAATTAAATTAAATTTTGACAAAGCTTCTAAAGGAAATCCAGGGCAAGCAGGAGCGGGCGAGGTTTTCTGGGATTAGGTAGGGTTCATTTAGTATGGATACTCCATCATAATCAACCACCATTCAAATGATGGAGAAGAATAGATAGGGATGCTAATGGGATTTTAAATATAAAATGAGTTGAATTATTGGGCTATGATAGTGGATGGGGACTCCCAGATCCTAATCGAGGGTCTACAAAAAATTCTAAATGGTACCCACCAAGAGAGAATTTCAAAGAACTGGAGGTTAGATTTTGGCTTCTCGAATATAGATACAACTATCAGGAGAAACTAATCCATAGTCCCAAGTCATGTCAAGTGAGAGGATAACATGATAGTTGATTACCTAGAAAATGTGGAGGTACTTCAAACACCCAGATCAAACAAGTGGAGATGGCAGGAGGTGAGCCCAGGGGGACTTTAGGACATGATAACCCACTTAACTAATGAGGACACCCTCCACACAACAAATAATACAACTATAAATTTTGAGGCGCAAGGATCGATGGAGCCAGTTATACCCATGCAACTCTCGATGTCATATCACAAGGTTATGGTACTCAAGTATTAGGATATAGACCCCAGTTCAAGAAAAGTGGCGAATGATGGAATTCAATGGAAAAAAGTGGTAAGTAAAGATGAGTGTGAAAGGATGGTACATCAATATGCAGAAGAGAAAACATGCATCACATATGATACTGGGATGACGTCTCAGGCATCCATATCCAATACCACAGATATCATGGCAATGCAAGTAAAGGACATGGCTTACCAAAGAATGATGAATTTGGTTAAGATTATCAAGATAAGATGGATCAAAGACATTAATTTGAAGGAACCCAAATCTATTTTAATAATAAAATCTATATTAAGAATCGAGCATGCATTAGTGATAAGTCCTTTAGGAAGGGGAAATATAGAATCGATAGCAATAGGATCTTTCTGAGAGTAAAGGGAGAATACATGGAGAAGAGGCCTGTGGGGATTCTTTTGTTCTAGGGACCTGTAGTTTCCTCACCCTTCTAGCCACAAGAGGACCTGATAGAGGTTTCCAGATAGCTTTTAGAGGGGCTTGGCTAGGGAGGGTTAAGAGGGATTTCCCACTCCATCTCAAGGGAAACAGTGAAAGTCCCAGGGGTGGGATTCAAGCCACACAAATATCCATCCAGAGAAAAAAAAAATTGGAATGGGGAACCACTCCTAATCCCGTGGGCCGAGGATAGAAAAAGAGGTAGGGAGAGAGCTAGTTCATCACCAAGAAGACCCACTCAAAATCTAGATCAGATATAGACATGTTGGAGGCCAGTAGGAACTACCACACTCTCAGATATATTTTAACCTATATTGTAATCAATTTTAATTATGTTTTAAAACTTTCTTAATATAAAAATCTATCTAGCCCCAAGGGGTTGGATCTAATCGTGAAAAGAGAGGATCTTTTCACCATTGGGCAAGGTTTAATTCCCGTGAGGACCTAACCTGGAACCATAAAAGAACCTTGAGGTAGTGGTTGAACCATGATTAACAAATGTCGTATGTAAAGGAGACATCAAGTTCGATTCTCATATATATATATATATATATATATATATATATATATATATATATATATATATATATATATATATATATATATATATATATATATATATATATATATATATATATAAGTTTATCTATTTTATTAAAAAAATTAATAAACTATAAAATCTACTTACATATTCATTTTAAATTGAGTAATTTTATTTTACTTTCTTGTATATAGATGATCTAGAATACATTGATGTTTCACCCTGAATATATGAGGTTTCTTCATCTCCATATTTAAACTATGAAGTAATAATATCAAAGCTTGAATTGATAAATTATATGATTTTTTTATGAATACATAATTTAGGTTTGAGGTAATGTTCTTCTTCCATTTTTTAATCTATATAATCTGGTTTTAGTACTTTCTCTTGTATTTAATATTTTCTTATCTTAAAAGTAGATATTATTTTGTATTATAAGGTTCCTCTTTTTAATGATAATCTTATACTTCTATTATCATCATCATTTTTTATCCATATTATTTTATCTTTGTACTTTATCTTCTATTGTAATATTTTTTTATTTTCAATGTCATACTATAAATCAATGTAATGATTCTCTTTTTAATGCTAATTTTTTACTTTTATTATTATATTTTAACTCAAAATTCCTTTAATAAGAAATATAGAAACTCCTAATTTATTCATAGGATATTAAATAATACATTTATTTTATTTTGAATTTCTTAAAGTTTATTTTTTTAATTCCTTCTCAATACACTTTTACAATTAGAAAACTTCGTTTTCACTAAATTTTCTAGATATCTATTTTTTCTTAAAATTTTTAATATCTCTTTTTACTTATAACCTTAGTGTTTTGATCCCAATATATAATAATAAAACACAATATTTTTTATTTTCCAATAACACATTATCATTTTCTAACCTACCATGCACATTCTAACTCCTCCCCATCCTTCGTAACA
>CBVK0101124943.1:0-10894 GCA_900067695.1 Picea abies | reverse complement strand
ATCTTGAAAACAAACTAAGAATCCTCAAGGATTTTTTCTCCAATATGGGTATGACTATTAATATGGATAAGACTAAGGTCGTGATTATTATATCCAATAAGATCACTTATGATACCTTTGTATATGACAACAAAAATTTGGAGGAAGTGACTTCATACAAATATCTTGGAATTGATATTCACCACAAGCTCAACTTGAATTATAGCATTGAGAAAATGATTATTAGGGGATGAAAATTTTATTATGGGATTGAAAACAATTGTAAATCAATCGATCTTTGGATTTGGGATAAGAAGAAACTCCTCTTTAAGACTCTTGTTACACCTGTTATTCTTTATGGATGTGAATTGTGAATCCTAGAGAAAGATAGAGAAAATACAAAAGAATTTTATAACCTATAATCTCAAAATTAAAGGAAATACACTATATCACATCCTCCGCTTAAAAACAAGCCTCTCCCTCATTAAGAGCACAACTATGACTAGACATATAATGTATAAGAACAAGTTAAACAACATGGAAGACAAGAAGCTTCCTAAAATTTATTCAAAATCGAGTCGTAACCACCATCGAATTAAGCGAGGATGGAAAAAAGATACCCAGTCTTGGCTAAACTATTGGGGAATCATGGACGATGCCATTTTGTAGAATAAAGATACTATTAAAAATATCATCAAATCAAAATTTAAGGAGAAAATGTTGTGCGATAAAGAGTTAGAGGAAAAAAGAAAATTAAGTTATTATAAGGATGTAATTAACCATAATCTAGAAGATCAAAATTGTCTATCTGTTTTGAGAAGTGTAAAAAAAAAAATAAGCATTGCTAATATACTAACAAATTCTCATTAGCTCCATAGTGAAACTGGGCGTTGGTCAATTCCTAAAACGCCATGGGATGAAGGAGAATGTCACCTTTGTGACACTAAGAAGGTTGAAGATCAAAATAACTTTCTCTTAGATTGTCTATCCTATACCCAAATTAGATCTCATTTTCAAACTATTTTTCACTCTACCAACCTTCCTAACCTCTTAATTCAACAAAACTATGGTGATCTTGGAAAGCTTCTCTTAATACTTTTCAAGCACATAAACAAAATTCTAAAGAATTGCAAATAATCCCTTATTCTCTTAAGGTATGATAGACGAATTTGGTCTCAATGGACGTTAATCATCACCATCATTGTCATATATATATATATAAGAATTGAGAATTAAATATTTTTAAGAGAAATTTTAATGATGAAGTTGTTTAATGTGGTTATAAATATTACATATTGTAATAGGTTTAAATTAATAAAGATAATATTAAGGTGGAATGTTTTAAATTTAATTTTTGTAATTTTTATAATAAAATAGAAGTTTATAAGTTATTTAATTATAAAAATGAAAAATAGTTTCAAAATTTTATTTTCAAATTGTTCGATTATAAAAATGATACGATAAATTTAAGTAATCAAGTTGATTTATAAATTTGAAAAACTAAAATTGATTTTATTAGATGGTAATAATCATGTAATATTTAAATATTTAAATTTCATACCCTACATTTTTATAAAAAATACATTAAATTATTAGAACACTAATTGATTTGATTGTTTACTTTCAATGATTTTTTATGAGAGTTAGTTATCATATAACTACTCCTTTGTAGTTTCCAATTTGATTATTTTCAGGTGATCAAATGGACTATCGAGAAAGAGTGCTGAAGTGAAAGGTTTCAACCTTGGGATTGTCATCAAACAGAGGGAACTTGGTATGCTTCTATCTTCCTTACTAATAGTTAGGTAGTTAAGTTAGTTACAAGATTTATTGATTGTGGTTTTTAGATTGAGTTCACTCTTTAAAGGTCCTCACTTTGTTGTGACTTTAACCCATATCCATAGGAGAATTTTTTCATAACACACAATGACATTTTTTGCCATAAAATGAGAATACCTTCGAGTACCAACAACTGACAACATTATGGCATTTCTTCTTGTAACAATTCCAAACAAGGGATGCCTTACCTGGTGCATACACAAGGTTCTTCTTCTTTTGGATGAAGTACTTACTACTTTTTTTGAGTGAAGGTGTAGGTTGAGTATTTGAACTCTTCTCACCACTACACTTTTGAAATCTACCACAAGAAGTTTGAGGTGGTAGTGGGATGCCACCTTCATGCACTTCTTCTCTTTATTCTAATGAGCAAGCCAACTCCCTGATGTCCTTTTCATTTACAAACTTGATCTTAGATTTCCTGACCTTTTCCTCTTTTCCATTGAAATTCAGGCCTTCATGATTGACCTTATGTTCAACTACAATATGGATTAGGATTCCTTGCCTTCTCTTTCCTACCCTTGTCCATCATAGCCCATCTTCCTTAACATTTTCAATCCAATTCCCTTGGTATGATTTTAAAATTCACCAAGCTTCTCTTGAGAAATTTCTATGGAAGGTCAGCTTGTGAGGGTTTCCTTCATCATGGTGCTGGCTTGGACAATGGTAATGGAAGGTGGATTTGCTTCTCTATGTTCTTGGACAACTATTTGGAGATTTTCTAATTCCTCCTTCTTTGCCAACTCTTGTTGTAGTTGAGTCATCATTTGAGTGAACCTATCTTCTTTCCAATTGTCCAATTGGATGACATTCTCTCCCAAGTGTACAAGATGAACTTTTTTCTTGTCCTAATCTACCATAGCCCTAGTGAGGGACTCTTAGCATTAAAAAAATTTCCTATTTAGCATTGGCAATAGTCTTGTTGATATTTCAAGGTTCTTCTCCATCTCTACCTTCTTCTAGTTAAACATCTATACCTATTCCTTCAAGTGATTGTTCTCTTTTTAAAGATGACCATTGATGGCTTGGAAGTATTCCAACCTCTCTCGCTTTGATTTACCCATGATAGGTATACAAGGTTTTGGAGGTTGTGTTCTAGTCAAGGATTCAATTCCTTTGATACCATATGATCCATAACTGAGGGGTTTATAGTCCATTCACTAACCAAAATGGATTCTCTACATAATTTAAAATTTGGTCTCTGCTTTTACTTTGTCAAGTTGAGAGTAGGCTTCTTCAATCATGATTCAAACTTGAATTCTTTGGGTTCAATACTTGCTTACTTGCTTGGGTTATCTATTATGATGCCAAGTCCAATGCTCATCAACAATTCCAAGAGAACTCTGATTTAGTTGCCTGCAAAAGATCAACCTTTGAGAAATATAAATGGTCAATCAAAGTGCAATAAATCAAAGCCAATGGAATATGATATTTAGGTGTTTTTAAAACAAAAATGTATTGATTTGAATATGTATTCCTAGCACTTGAACTAAGGACAAATATGTTCGAAATATTATACCAACACAATGCCCACTCTTCTATCTTTTCTCAAGAAAATAAAAACTCTTTTATGACAGTGCCCTATGGTTTTATATTTGCATACACAAATCCAATTGAAAACCTGTCCCTCTACACATATCTGGTCACTTATCCTTATATACTTATGCTATGTAGGCTTGGATGCAATTGCTACCTCAAATCAGTGAACCCTTCGATTACAATTACCATAGGTATGTACTCAAACTTCAACTCAGGAAAACAATGCTCATGTATAAGAATTCCTTATATATATGAAGAGACTTCATAAATGCATGAAGAATGAGACAATTACAATGATTCCAAAGGAATTAACCCAAGTAGCATTAATTAAGCATATGGTTGGAAACTATATGCTCTTTCACCACATGCATCTATTGACATGTATTCACTCTTTTATTTATAAATCAAGGCATATCAGAATTAATTCTTCTCTCAACATATTACCCCTTCAAATGGATATTTGTTAACTATCCATTGAGAAATCTTGTATATGTTGAGATGTTTCCATCATTATAACACATAAGAATATATCCCAAATGTGAAAACAACAACAACAATATTTGTGATCTTGATACAACAATGAAGGAGAGGTTAGCACAATGCCAAGCAATAGACAATTGATAATAAACCAAAAGTCATTGATAAGTCATACTCCCAATGAAGGAATGTATGGGGAAATTCATGTATGGTAAAGAGGTGGCAACCAAAATTGAAAGAAGGTAGTTAGTAGGAATTTAATTATTTATTGAGCCATTCAATGAAAATTTCTAGCCAACCAAACAAGACACAGTCAAAGAAGAAAATGCCATAGTGAACTATGTGGATTGGACAACCAATACAAGCAATGAAATGCTAAGTGTATCTCTCCCAGGGAAGAGATGCCCTCCCACAACTGTGTATATCCCATACACCCATGACACTTATAGGGATTGCAAAAGGCTTAAGGGATGCATACAAACTCATGGAAAACCAAGGTTAATATCAATTTTTTCTAGTAGGTAAGAGACATGCTTAGAGGACAGGAGTACAATCAAAGATAAGAGAAAAACAACTAGAAACACTTAATAACATCCAACAATCCGTCAAAATCAAATAAATCAATTTAGAAACCTCCTACGGAAGTGCAATGGATTTGAGGTGGTAGCCATTGATCTTCGTGCTTGGAAATGCATTCCACAATGGTAGTAATAAAAATGTTATGCTCTCTATTAGACACGCAAAATCAATAATGTAGTAAATCCACAAGTTTGATTACATATCCCTCTCATTTACACTCCCACTATTCACCACCAAAGAGAAGCTCTGTTATCAACACATAAATAAGTTGACAGAATAAAACAATAACACATAGAGAAAACATTGCACATAGAGACATTGTTTACCCTGGAAACCCAAATGGGAAAACCAACATTCAATGGTTGCTCAACTTGTTTCAACAATATTTGGTTATAGTGCAGTGCATGACTCTTGTCCATCCTCATCTCTTGACCAAGAAAATAACCCACTTATGAGAGTCTAATTACAAGGAGATATAAGAGAGCTAGGATAATGGGAAGGCTAAGGAAATGACTTTTCAGTTCCCATTCCTCTCTCTTTTCCCCTTCTATTCCATTTTTAAAAATTAATTCATTGTTTTCTTCTCCTTTTTCTTATTCCACTTTACTTTGCATTGTATTTTACATAGTTATAACCTTCCTTAATTGATGAATTTCCTTAGATATTGAGGTTTACAACCATTACTTTGTGTTCAGATCCATTTTGGATGCCCATGCATATATAAATGAATCAAAGTCCACTTCCACGTCCTTTAATTTTTTATGACTTTTACCCTTAGTGGACCCTTTCATTATTAATATATGGAATTTGCAATTGAGAGGAGAAAACAATCTCTCGGGTTTTGTGAAAATTTTGAAAGTCTTGTCACCCAAGATCAATCCTTCACAAGTGGTTGAAGTGTTTGTGAGGGTTGCATGGAGTGAAGTGGGAGAATACCTTTTGAAGGAAACTACAAAGCATTGGAAGGATCTTAGGGTCACAATAAATCTTACCATTTAGAAAAAACATGCCAAGGTCTCCATGGTGTCGAGTGCGATCATCCTAGTTATAAAAGAATTCAAGGAGGCGGAGAGAGTAAAAAAGAAGATCTAGGACATCAAGCACAATGGAAATATTTCTCTCAATGATGTCATTTATATCGCTAGCATTCTAAATCCGTGGTCCATGATGAAGGTTTTGTTCAGGATGGTGAAGGAGATTCTGTATTTCACAATGGGAAAAGGTGGAAGTTTTAGGAAGTTGTTTACACTGTGGTGTTGCCATAGGTTTTGATATTTGGCCCATACTGCTCCACGATGGTCTCAATTAACAAGAGAAAGGATTTTTCCTTTCTTTTTATAGATCATTCTTTTTTTTTGGGTATTGTGACTTGGTACTCAAGTTAAAGGTGGATGTTTACCATTTGTTTGAATAAATGTTGGGTTACCACCTATTTGTAGATGCCATCTTTTGTCTCGTATTAGGATAGAGGATCATGTCTTCATACTTTGCAATGGTGTTAGATATCACGAGTATTATTTGCAACCACTTTGCAATTTCTTTTGTCTTCAAGGGTTTGTTGTACAATGTCCAAAGACACCCATGGTCACAAGCCTATAGTCGATAAGTTTTTGAGGTTTTTCGTAACTGTAAAGTGTTTGATGAATTGCATGATTGTTTAGTTTTTGATGAAATGTCAGCTCAACCATTCTTTTCATGTTGAATTTGATTCCATGAAAACATTTTAAATTATGGTTAGGTCTCTTTTTGGGAACACTTTATGTTTGTGGGTGAATTCTGTAGATTTGGTACTGGTTTTAAAGTAGAAATTGGAGATATTACAAGGGATTCTTGTGGGCCAAAAATCATGTTGAGGACCAAAATCCTTTGTCTATCTACCACATTGGTAATGTATTCAATTATCTTTTTGGTGTTGCAAATTCTTAGAGGAATGGTTCACTCTATGGTGCCTTCAACCTCAAAACCTATGTCTTTTTGGGATGCAATCAAACAATTCTTCCTTTCCAATGATTTGAAGTCTTCTAATCTTCCTAGTGCCTATATAGTGAAGCATGTTGATGAGGTGGCGATGGTGGAGATCATAGTGTCTAAGGTAACTAATCTACATCCACTCTATGGAAAAGATTTAGTTATTTGTAGATTTAATGGGTATTGGCCTCCTACATCGACCTTGATCCAATGGATCCACATGACTTGAACAAAAACTTGCAAGATATCTTTGTTTTCCATTTTTTTTTATTGTTTAGTTCTATAATCATACTGATTATCAGTAAGTGTTTGAGGAGGGTCCTTGGTTTTAGGGAATTGTGAGACTTTTAATAAGTTCCCCTTGGTTACTAGACTTCGATCCTAACACTATGTCAGTTACTAGAATGCATGTTTGGATTTGTCTTCCCAATTTGTCATTACATTTACGATGTTCATCAATTTTTGAAGATATTGGAAATATTTTGGGCACTTACATAAAATGAGATCTTGAGAGAGTTGTAGCAGGTTTATGTACATATGTACGTATTTGTGTTGAGATAAACGTTAGTAAGGGTCTTTTGGACAAAATGATTCTTAGATGGAAATTTTTTAAATATACATAGGTCTTGGATTATGAGAACACAACATTCAGGTGCAAGATATGTCATCTTCTAGGACATTTACTAGCTACTTGTCCCCATGCTTGAGCTCATCCTCACAGGAAAAAAGGGACCAATCCAAAACCAAAGAGATGGATTTTTGGGGGGAATCTACCTCGAATATTGACATTGATCAAAACAAGATAGATCAACGACCGAACATTAACATTGATTGTAATGAGGTAAATTAACAATTGAATGTGTCAATTAGGGGATCCACTCCTTTTTAGGGGGATAGAGCCCAATAAATGGATATATGGATTTCCTCCTCGAGGGAGGTCGTGGTAGGTGAAGCTCCTCTAGGTAGAATGGAAAGACTTCACGAAAGCGATAAATTTGATTTAGATAAGGAATTGGTTCCTTCTAAGAACCCTAATCTCCTATACTTTGACTTATACTTAGTTTTTATGACTCCTCCTTCAACAAGATGGCAATAAGTTAAAAAGAAGAAGGGGAAAAAGAGAAATATTGAGGATTATTTTTTAAACGAAAAGAAATGACATGTACATTAGTTATGCAATTTTAGTATTGAAAGTGCAATATGCATTTGTATTAACTTTTATTGTATTGTGCTTTGAGCACTTGAATAATGGGATTTTCATTTTATAATGGAATAGAAATTAAGACTTTTTCTTGGAAAAAAAATTATATTTTTTGTTAGCTAAATATCCCTGACTTGCGGGATTGGCCTGTGGCTGAGATGCCACGACCCAGGGGCATCTAAGCCATCAAAATCACCCGGGGATCGCACTTGGCCTAGATCTTACCAACCCTTAACATGGCTGGATTTGAGGTGTCCCTAGAGGTTTTGAACTGATGACATCACTTATGGAGTGCCTTAACAACGCACTCCCTCGACGACTTCTCTACACCACAAGGACTTTCTTGGAAAAAATATTAACAATAATCCAATTTAATAAATTTTTTTTAACCATTAAGAAATAAGTAATTAGAAAAGTGAAACATTTTTATTGTTTAATTTTTTCCGCAATCCCAAGTACACCTTTCTAAGACATTTAATAGATTTAATTTAAATCTATTTCAATCCAATCCAATAGTGCATTTTTAACTATCAAGGGAGAAGTACGTATCAACAATAATCTAGTACAATACAAATGAAGGATGAAAGATGAATCTTCACATTTTTGAATCCTAGAATACAATTGTTTGTTGTGACAATGGTTACAATTCATCAATAATGTGATCCACATCTAATTCAATATCAAGAGCTTTAGTTTTCTTGGTTGGATATGGTGCTTGCATGAAAATACCACACTTTCTTTCACTTGCTTTAATACCTCGTTGCATTTTTATATATCCTTTTTCTCCCCATTCAGGTCCCCAAGAGTTCCTAACTATCGAATAATTAATTCCTTCAGGAGACTTGCCATAAGAAACCACTACAACTCCATGGTCAAGTTCGATACCACATTTACCAATGAATACTCCCTGTATGAGAAAAAAAATTGATTAGTTATACATACCAAGTTATTCATCTCCTATCTAGTAATTTTTAAGGGCAATGTAAAGAATCATTGTCACTTACCTTTAAGTAAAATTGGAAATCTTGTCCACTTGCTTCGGTGACTATAGACATAAGTTGACGAGCCACCACTTTCTTGAGAACTTCTTCATTGTTAACAGGAACATCTTCACATAAGTGCTGTTGTTCCTTTTGATTTACTCTATATCAAAATATAATAGAACACTAAGTCAATTGTCTTACAAATATGATATCACCCAATTATTACACATATGATGATGTTTTTTTAAGAAATTATCCCATTTTTTTCCAATGTTAATCAAAACTCCTATAATGTTTAAAATTATATATAATATGATGTTTAAAATTATAAAGCTACTACAAATATACATTGAAAATAAAATATAATTAATTGTAATAAATTCCCATCAATTTAACACTAAGTCATAAACCAATTAACTATTATTATAAATACATATCTTATGATATATAAAAGAAACCTAGCACGTCCTTCAAGTTCGATTATCAATTGTTTCTCATATGGTGATTGCATGGTACTATGTGTACAATTAACATTGTCAATTGAACTATGATTCAGCCAAACATGTGAATGCCTTCTTACACCATCTAATGTTACACCTTTCATCCATGTATGAAATAAGAATGTTTATCAATATAATTAATAAGTAAATATCTATTTTATATGTAACTATCTATACCTAACTATATTCTTTCTAAAAAAGATTTTAATATTATTAAAAAAATAATAATACTTTGTTTTTGTTTATAATTAATTTTTAGGGAAAAGGACATCCGGTGGCATTAATTATGTGTTATGGTTGCGTATAAGTCAACTGATGGGTATTAATTAAGCCAACTTAGGACATTTGTATCACGCAAGTATTGACGTCGCAGGAAGTTTCAATTCTGCACAGGAATTTTCATTAATCTATGGTGCCACGCATATAATGGGTATGTATCCTGCAGGCTGCAAGTATTAAATTGTGAGGTTGGCACCCCGTGCCACGCATATAATTGGGTATTGATCCTACAGGTATTAAATTGTGAGGTTGGAGACCACGGAACTGGAAGGAGGTTGCGAGAAGAGGCCTCGCGCCTTTTTCTGTGAATACCAACTACCTAATTGAGACACTCAAACGCAAGACCAACTCTCTAACCAATGAGAAAGGAAGCGTGGACAATAACTTTGTATCAAAGGAAGGAAGACATTTTGACAACCGTATCAATGTAAAAATAAAGTGATTGGATCACACCATCCCAACGACCTCAAACATTGAAATTACACTTTGGCAAACTAAGGAGGGTTTACACTTTGCCTCTAATTCTAAGTATAGATAGAATTGTTATAAATGTAAATGTCACTTTGATTAAAAAGTATCACTTTTGATTAAAAAACACTACAACTGAACAAGCAATTAGCGCTTAAAATAACGTTGGAATTTACTGTATTCCAGTTCACGAATTGGACATCTTTCCGGTGCAAAATGGGGCACAATCAACACTGTTTATAATTATGTCAGATTTAACGTTGGAATTAGCATCATGAATAACACTAGGATACGCTGCTTCTAGTTTTGCTTCTGATATGCCTTCTAATTTTGCTTCCAGTTTTATGTCCAATTTTGCTTTTGATATGGCTTTCAATTTTGCTTTTGGTTTGGCTTCCAGTTTTACGTTTACTTTTGCTTTTAGTTTTCCTTCCCGTTTGGCTTCCAGTTTTGCCTCTGGTGTGGCTTCCAATTTTGCTTCCAATTTGGCTTCCATTGTTGCTTATGATATGCCTTCCAATTTTGCTTCCAGTTTGGCTTTTGGTCTGGCTTCTAGTTTTACGTCCAATTTTGCTTCTAATATGGCTTCCAATTTTGCTTTTAGTTTGGCTTCTGGTTTGGCTTCCAGTTTTACGTCTAGTTTTGCATCCCATTTGGCTTCTGGTTTTGCTTTCCATTTCGCTTCCAGTTTTCATTCTAGTTTTGCTTCTGGTTTGGCTTCCAATTTTGCTTTCAGTTTGGCTTCTAGTTTGGCTTCCAGTTTTGCTTTCTATTTGGATTCCAGTTTTGATTCCAGTTTTGCTTCCGGTTTGGCTTCGAGTTTTGCTTCTAGTGTGGCTTCCAATTTTTCTTCCAGTTTGTCTTTTGGTTTGGCTTCCAGTTTTACGTCTAGTTTTTCTTTTAGTTTTGCCTCCCGTTTGGCTTCTAGTTTTTCTTTTCGTTTGGCTTCGAGTCTTGATTCCAGTTTTACTTTTTGTTTGGCTTCTAGTTTTTCTTCTGGTCTGGCTTCCAATTGTTAGCGTCAGAAGTCACTCTTGGATTGCTTGCAGGAGCAGAGCCCGACACCCATCAGTTTTAATGTCACG
>CBVK0101124939.1:0-23915 GCA_900067695.1 Picea abies | reverse complement strand
ATTTGTTTATTAATTTAAAATATTTATTATAAAATTTTAAATATGTATTAATTATTATTATTAATATTTATTTATTGTTAATTAGATTTAATTCAAATAGCTATGAAAATAATTTTTATGTTTTTGACAATTTTCGTAAATGATATTTTGAATTCTTAATCAATATATTATTATAATGGTCTTAAGCTTTGTGTTGGAAAAACTTTTTTTAGAATTTAACTTATTTTAGATATATAAGGTGATAATTCCTGAAAAAAAAATATGTTGAATTTTTAATTAATATATTATTGTAATGGTCTTAAGCTTTTTGTAATATGTCTTAAGCTTTAATATATTATTGTAATTTTATATATTTTTAAATGTTACAATTAATTATTTATATAAATTGCTTAATGGTTAAACATTTGAACGATAAAAAAAAAAAAGTTTAAGGTTCAAGTATCTAAACTCATTGCCTCTAAATTATTTACTTTACATTAAATACCATCTTCCAAATAAGAAATAATGTCCAATTTTTTTTTCTAAAATATACTTTTCCAAAAAAATATTATCTATATCAAAAACTTTATAAAATTAATTTTATAAAATAAAATTTTAAATTCCTATAAAAAAAAGCATACTAACATAGTCTACTATTTGAATGCAATGTCATGCTATACAAATCATTTTTAATGGATAATTATTATTTGTATATTATAGAAATTAATCTTTAAAATAAAATGTTTTTATGTTGAATATTATAAATTATTTATTTTTATGATTTCAATAAGATTTAGCATTTTTGTATTCTTAAGGATTTTTCCCTATTACACTGAAAATACTAAAGTTATGATAATTAAATCCAACAAGATCATATATGAGTAAAGGTTATGATAATTAAATCCAACAAAAACACTTATGATACTTTCATATATGACAATATCTTGGAATTGATATTCATCGCAAGCTCAATTGGAACTATAGCATTGAGAAAATGATAAATAAGGGGTGGAAAACTTATTATGAACATGAAAATAATTGTAAATTACGAGGCTCCCAATTTTTTTTTTAAAAGTGTACGAATGTATACATACCCTACCCCTCTCGATTTAAACTTGTAACTTTAAAAAAAAAAAACATATTCTTAACCATTAAAATTTATACATATTTATAGTTTATATTTTTTTTTTTATAACATTATTATATATATTTTTTATAACATTATTATATAAATTTACAATTGTAAAAATTGAAATTTATATTCTTATATGTTAAAATAATTTTCGTCAATTAAATAATTAAAATTTATTAATATTAATTATTTTATATTTTTATAAATTCAATTCAAATTTACTATATTAAAAATTTATATTTTTATAAATTCAATTATAATGATCTTCTTCTCCTCTTCCTAAATAATGCAGGTTATGTGTTGTTACCATATAAAATAGATATTATAAATATCATTTATAATATATTTTAGTAATATGAAATTGAAGTATAGTGTAAATATCGTTAACAAAAGTTGAAAAGTCGTATATCCTACTATTAGAGTAATTAGTAATATTTACAATTAGTATTGTTGGAATGTACGTTGAAAATTAATATTATAATACGTTACAATTAGAGGGCAACTCAAAATGTTTCACACACAATTTCAAATATATTGCAAATATTTTATTTTATTTTAAATTAAATTAAAATTGTATTATTTTATATAATAAAATTTTAACATAAAGCTTTGCAAAACTATTTCTAATCAATTTAGACAAAATTAACATGAGTGACTACAACAAAGAAAGTCATACACGAGATGCTCTATGTTGTCATTGTTTTGTTAATTATGATGCCAAGTTTGTGCTAGGTTGTATGGATGGTCACACTTTGGGAACTATTTTGACCATACTCGTTTGAGAGAGTGGCAAATAAAGCATCCAATCTTCGCTCAATGTTTAAATGTCTGTATAATTGATCTGTCGTGTCCCTGCAAATGTCCATATGTAAGTCCAATTGTTCCTCTGAAAGACAATGCCTTGAAATCCCTTCCTGTTGCGTAGGGGTCTCAGGGGGCATTCCAAAAGAGCATGAGGAGGAGGAACTTCCTCCAATATTGGACAACCCCAATGTTCCTTTATCCAAGTTTGCAAATATGTTTTTTAATCATAAAAAAATATTTTAATTTTTAATATTTTTTTAAAAAAAGATTTATAAAAAAATTTAATGAATTATTGATTTTAAGTTTCTGTGGTGAGAGTTGTTAATATAATCGCTCGAAAATTCCACAATCATCATTTAATTGATACTTTTCATATTTGTAAATGATATCTCTTGCAAATTTGTTAAGATAAATTAGTGCACCTCACTCAAAGTGATTCAAATGGGATACTTGCTAACATAAAACGATTCAAATATCTAGCATTGACCATAAATAATTGAGTTAATCCCTTAAACTTAACTTCATGAAATATTACATAAAATAAAAATTTATTAATTACATTTGACACATCCACACTTCTATAAGAATATGTAATTTGTTCATTAACCTTTTACATATACTAATTTAAATTTTACAAATATTTCATTATTAATTTTTTTAAGGAAACAAAACACAAATTCTATTCATAGATTGATTTGAAATTAGATTCTTTACATACAATTTGCATACACAAAAGACTATGTTTATGTCCCTTTCTTCACAAATAACAAGGAGTTAAACCAAAAAACCATTAAAATCTCTCATTTTTCATTTACTATATAAACTAATAAAAACATATCTCCATACTAATCCTTTTAGCTTTATGAAAAAAAATAGGTAAAATAGAGTCCAACACAAAATGTGCACAACACAAACTAAATTTCAACACAAAATATGCATAACACAAACTAAATTAAATTGTAGGTAAAACATAAGCATACAATTCTTTTTTTAAGATGATTGTAGAGGTTGCAACAATGCCTCCTCTAAACTCCTAGAGGATCAAATAGTCTTTTTACTAAATGAACAACGTCCTTTAATAAAGCATTTACTTCATCACTCTAACTCTATAAATGTGAGTGAAAGAAATTTCAACTAAAGAATTTGCCTCCATTTTCAAATGATCCCCAATATACATGCTAGAGAGATATGTTTGTTAGTTAAATAAGATCTTTCATCTAGTTAATAACTAAACTAAAAACATTGAAGATATATTTAAAATTCTTGTCTATGATACATTTTAGAAGGCATTTAAGCGCCATAAATATAACATATTATTTGATCTATTCTCTAATGCTACTTTGAAATTTTGAAAATGATCATCATAAAAGTATAGATTTCTCTCACTTTATTGTAATATGTAGATTTTTGTTTCATTACATGAAACAAAAAAACCTCCACACCTAAAACTCCTCAATTTCCAATAATATTTTATTAGTATTCTAAGACTCCTCTAACTAAATTTTTTGAAATGACAATCTTAAATATTCTATTATTATGAACAATATACAAATAATTATTTTTTTAAAACAAAACCTCCACACCTAAGACTCCTCAATTTCCAATAATATTTTATTATTATTCTAAGACTCCTCTAACTAATTTTTTTGAAATGACAATCTTAAATATTCTATTATTATGAACAATATACAAATAATTATTTTTTAAAAACTTATTTTCGTTTCGAGGAGTTTTTTTTTTTTTATGGTGGTTGTTATTAGCGTTCACTAAAATCAACTTTGATTGATGAAAAAAATTATAATAAATCTTCTCATTTAAAAAGAAACAAATATCATAAATTAAATATCTTCATGTTGACAATAATCATTATGGTGTTTCCTTAGTGGTGAGATGATGCCAACATTATTAAATCATTGTTAAGATAATGCTTAGTCATCATTATAGTGTTTCCTTAGTGGTGAGATGATCGCCAATAATGTTAAATCATTGTTGAGATAATCTCTTTAGGAGACAATAGAAAAATGTGCTTCAACTTATACATGATTTATATTAATATAATGAAATAAATCAATGTTATTATAAATGTATACTTTTAAAAATGATTAGATATTAATATATACATTTTCAACTCTTGTGTAGAACCCTCTAGCTTTCAACATTTTCACCACTCACTCACATAGGGGAAGATGTATAAAATAAATACACACCTTAATCCTTTAGGAAGTGAAGGTGTACTTTTACATATAACAAATACACATATTCACTTTCCACCACTCACCCTTTTGCAAAATGAAAATATATGCACCCACTAAGAAGATAAAAATATTTATTACTCAAATAATAAAAAGTGATAGTACACATTTGTTTATGTCAAGTGGTATAACTAAGTATGAAAGTTATGAATTATGATTTTCATAATCAAAATAATATTACATAGGGTTGGCAAAGTTACAGTGTTTTGTAACAATTTTTTTCTATGAAATTTTACAAGTATACTTAAAATTTCTAACATCATCGTGTATTCATTTTTATAATTATTTGAAAAAAAACATATGTGTTTGATTTATAGTTTTATTTTCTATGAATTGATGATTTTGAGGATGGTTGATGCATCACAAAGGTATTCATGGGATTTGAACCAATAATCAAATGAGGACCAATACCCTTTTCATTTTTATAGAGGTGGTACTCATGTGTTTCTCACTCAGATAACAATTATATCAAGATTTCTAAACATCCAATTTTTTCATCCATAAACATTAATTCCCACAAGTGGAACAAGCAAAGAAAATATTAAACGAAAATTTTTCAACCATAAAGAAGGAAAAAAAAACTACTCATAACCATTTCCCATAACATAACAAGAGAAAGTAGAAAATTTGAAGCAATACAAATAGAACACAGAGTAGCAAAGATGGCCCTTTTTCAGATAACTATAAATGATTTTGTGATATTCATATCATAAGGATGTAATGGAAACTAATTCTCAAGATTTCATGCTCACATAAAAGTTAGAAACCACAAAAGTTGGAAACCACAAAACTTCACCAAATCGAAGAGATCATTGTGATGTTAGCATGTTGACATGGAAGCATGAGAGGTTTCCACATGTCATGCGGATTTGGCATTTTTGGGGCTTCTTGGGCCTGTAAAAGGGTGCCACGTGGCAACATACGGATGCCACATGGTAGTACGACAGTGACCTGGTAGGTGACGTGTTAGTTGATTGGACATTGACTGGGTCGATGATGTTGCACTGACATAGACGCTGACTAGACTGCCACTGGGATGTTAAGTGGGCGTTGACCAACCAATGAAGGGTTTCCATGTGTCCCAATCATGGGGCTCCATATGGTACCCCTCGGATGCCCAATGAGGGATAGGTCTAGAAAAATCAAAATAAAAAAAGAAACCACCGTATCTACCAGTAGCCAACTAACCAACAGACAAAACATTAATTTTGGCACCACTGTTATAGTTTCAAACTATAATTAAAACATAATGCATAACCACATTCCCAATGGGGAGGCTTGCAAGTTTGACCCTGAGACCTCCCCCAAAGTTATCCAAACGACTTAACCAATGTGCCCAAGTGGGTCGTTGGTTTATCTGCCCCAAAAAAATATTTAAATCCACTCTATCATCTGCTTGGGGAGGATCTGCATACCTAGGTATGGGGACATATTTTGAGACAACTTTGTAATTAATGCAGGGTTGTACGAACTGATATGGCATGAATTTTGAGACAAAGAGTCCATGAGGGGCCTCGAAGTGACAATGACAGAATTTGACAAAATTATAGTCATTTTTGCATGATTTCTCACCAAGAATCCATTGGCACAGTCAGAATTTGGATCCGAGCAGCAGATTTTTAGGGCATTGCCATATTTGAGGTATTTCCATGTATTTTGCAAAAATTTGTTGATATAATATAAAGGCCTCTCCACTGAGAAGTGGGACCAGATACATAGTCCATATTTGGGATGAACTTCGTTATCAAGTCTTGTGCAATTATTTCTTCTCATTATTTATCCATGTGTATGTTTTCTTCATGTATGTTGCACATATTCTTTGTTCATACTCTTTAATGCAATTCATGTTATAGTCATTGAATAAAAGATCTTGGATCAAGAGTTTAAATAATAAATACAAATTGATTGTTCAAGATCCAATCAAATGTATGCCAAATTGACATTACATAATAATCGTGATACTAAAACACAAATTAGGAAATGTGTTTGTCCTAATGCCCTGGGATGGGGCTCCCATGGACCATATATAGAGAAGAGGTAACTTGGAAGACAAAAAGGAAAAACCAGAAATCGGTCTTTTACACAAACAGTAACATTATAATAAGACTGGATGATTGCAGACTGAGTAAGAAAGAGACAGAAGGGAATTCTTCAAACAAGGCTTATACTCACAAAAATCAAAGTAGGGGATGGTGGTTGTCTTGGTGATATATTTCCTTTCTCTTTAAATAAGTAATAGCACTGTCAATACAAATTGTCATAATCGTTTCTTGAATCTTCAAGATCAAGGTAGGTTAGCTATTGCTTCCAAGACACCCTTTAGCCATTCTTGAATATACTCATGTAACGATGCTACGGTTATGTCATGTTTCACTCTAACCCTGAATAACTCATATTCAATATTCCTCAACATGTCACATTCTTGTTGTGTAATAGATGATTGATCTTCATTCTTGTTCACAAAACTGACCAGCCAACATCGGATCTCATCTTCTAGAAAATTTGTGAGGTCATTGAACTTTGTTCCCCATGCGAATCTTAGTATGCCTAGCTCAACTTGTATTTGATCTCTTGTTAGTAACATGGAAACCCTTATCAAGGGTGGGGCTTCGAGTTCCTTAATGATATTCGTTACCCACAGAAACAATGAACTCCTCCTTTCTTCAAGAGTATCGCAAATGGTGCTCAATTGTTGAAGGGTATCAATCATTTCAATCCATCTAGCTTGTATTTTCTTTAATATAATTTTAGAGGGAAGATCATGTTTCCATCTCATAATCTCATCCATACAAGTCATCTGTTTGCAAATCCTTTTGCAAGAATTATTTAAGTGAATGAACCCTTCCTGTCATGACACCCACTTCTATGGCAATCTCCAAAGCTTCCATGATTATCTTGAGCCTTTTGTTGATGTTTTTAATAACATATTTCCTAACACCCATCAACAGTTTAACAACCCTAGTGACCTTAGAACTTGATCCCATCACTTTTTTAGGGAACTCATTCAGGACTATCATAGATAAGGGCTCAACAAATAATGGCTTCAAAGTAAGGGAAACTTATAGCTCCCTTATTTGTTTCTTTAGTCTAGCATTCTCTAACTCTTGTTATGTTATCGAGTGGGATAATGCCTTTCCCGTGACCTGATGGAACTTGAAGATCCGTGAGGGCTATGTGACCTGATGGAGCTTTAAAATCCATGAGGGCTACTTGGAAACTTTCTAGGAAAAGCTTGACTAAGACCAAAAGTGCCCAAGGGTTCGAATCATGTGACCACATGATCCATGCTTTTAATTATGGGTCACTCCCATGATTTTTCTTTTAATTGTTTGTCCTATCGCCCCATGAGTTCATATTTTAATTTATTATTTATTAATATAATTTATATGTGAACCAACCTTAATATGGTAATCCCATCTCAAATGATACACAAATCTAATAATACATTAAGAAAATTCCCTCTCATTACTTGGGTCCCTCTCATTGCTTTTAATTATGGGTCACCCCCATCTCCCTGCAAGTTCATCTTTTATGTATTATTATTAATATAATTGTATTATTAGTCCCTGCCGTAGGCATAGAGGGACTATAACGATCGATAATTTGTTGACTTCATATTAGTTTGTTGTTTGACCAGAAATATTTGCATAATATCTATTGTTGGAACTATAGAACTAAAAACATTGATTTTTATATAATAAAAAATACCATATCTATTGTGATCTGATTGGATATCAGATTGAAGGTCTTATTGCTAGCTTCACTATTCCCAATGTTTGATATGTTACCATATCCAAAGTTTTTTGATCATATATGGTATTTCTGAGGAGTTGTTTTTTTCTTGAAATGTTTGGATATCCAAAGTTTTGAAGATGGATGGTCAGTTTTTATAAGTTGACTTCATATTAGTTTATCCTTTGAATAAATATTTTTTCTTTTCATAGGCTCTACTTTTCGAACTATTGTTACTAATATTTTTATATTGTTGTTATAAAATAATAAAATAAATGTTTTTTTGCACGTAAGAGATCTGCCATAGTGCATTCTTTCTTAAATGTTTACAGAGCAGTTATAACAGAATTAAATATTTACCTAAACGGCGTGACAGACTTAAATGTTTACTTAATAGGCCTGTTACAATACATTTTCTTGCGTTATTTTTATATGCAATGTTCTCTGCAGTCAATGTCAACAATATTGTTCTTCAACAGAATTGTTGGTCCACTGGTTCATGTTTGCTTCTTGCATGTTCATTGATTTCTTATTTGCTTGTTGTTGTTGTTCTTGTTTGCCTGTTGGTCTTGTTGCAGTTTGCACGCTTGGGGTTCTGCAACCGCGATTGGAACTGCCCTTCTGTCGTTCCCCATTAACGGGCGAGTTTGGGTGTCATTTTTATCTTTGCTTGCTATTTGCAGTTTGCAGGTGGAAAATTTGAGTATTGGGGATGCCTGAGTCGAAATCATCTTGCATAACATATTTGTATCTGAGGAGAAAATATGATTTCCTTTTGCGATGCATCACTGTGGCTGTGATGGAGGTAGGTATTGTGTCCAACATTAGCCTTTTGGTGTTCTCCGTTGATGGGTGGGTTTAGGTGTCATGATTAGATTTGCTTGCTATCTGCCGTTCACAGGTGGGAAATTTGACTGTTGGGGATGCTTGGGTCGAAATCCTCTTGCAGAACATCTTTGTATGTGAAAAGAAAATACGATTCTCTTTTCCTGTGCGTCGTTGTGGCTTTGATGGAGGTAGGTTTTTGGTCAAACATTGACAATCAAGGACGAGACAAACACAACATTACAGTCCTACTTCTATGGTCATGGTAATCACATACAAAGATGGACTGCAAGAGGAATTTTATGGCTCCAAATATTGAAAAATATCAACCGGGAAAAGCACACTTTTCTTAGTTCCTTGCACATAGGCAGGCCTTTGGATGGTCCTACTAGCTTTGAATTTTACCTGGAAGGTCTCACACCCTAAAATATTTGGTTAATAGATGTGTTACAATACGTTTTCCTCTGATTTTTTTGATACAATCTTGTGTGCAATGAATTTCCTGGTCGGTTGGTTCGTGCTTGCGTAGTGTTAAGGTCCTGCGGCTGCAGTTGGGCCTTTTGGTGCTTCTTAACTGGGTTTTTATTTTCCGGTTTCTCTTGTTTGCCTAAAATTTCAAATGTTGGGGTGTTGCATCTGCAGTTGCATCTATTGTTACATGGTTTCACAGTTGGCTACCCAGAAAATACTATTAAGATGGATGTAAATTACATCTCTTATGGCCTGAACCAGAGCTTGTCGAGTTCCAACTATATTTCATAGCTGACAGTGTTTTCCCCATTGTTAATGTCTTTCTATGGGTTCATATTTATGAGAGTAGGCGTTGGTGTGTGAGAGATAAATTTCCTCTCTCCCTTTATTTTTCCTCAAGTGTAAGCTTTCCTGTTTTTTCCTTTTGTTCTTCCCATCTATTATGCATTTCTAGTTCTATAATTTGCCATGTTCCTGTGGTCGTGGGTTTCTGGGGTGGCCAGTTGAAAAATAGTCATCTTCATCTATATATTCACATCACGAGTCTGACAAACCAGCGTTCATTTGCATATTTATCTAATTTCTTCTAAACTTGCATGTTTTTCCCTTTTGTTCTTACCCTCTGTTATGCGTTTTTGGTTCTCTACTTTCTCACGTTTTTGTGCTCGCGGGTTCCCGACATGGCGAACTAGAAAATTTTCATCTCTATTTATATCTTCACATCGCGAGTTCGTCCGACAGTCGTTCATTTGCATACTTAGCCAATTTTATGAACGCGGTTCACGGATAGGTGTTATTGAACTCTAGTGACCCATGATCAGGGTATACATCTTGCACCCAAAACTTGTGTGCTCTACAATTCAACCCCAGACTCCTCAAACTCACAACCCTGCCTCTACCTACAATGACTTTGTCTGTCCGACCTGCCTTTCCATACTTAGTAGATTCTTCAAATTTTCATGGGTTCACGCGTTCCCGGGTTCAAAAAAATTTAAAAGCATTTTTCCTATCCTCTCCATCCCCGACACCTTCCTTCCTTCCCAATACACATTAATTATGCTTTTAAAATTGAAAACTGACTAGACAAGTTCAAAAAGATTGGCTTTAATAAGTGGAAAGCTCAAGGACATCTCCCATTAAAATGCATAAACAAGTGAATATTACTGGATCCTATAATTTATTTTGCGTGCATTTTGAATTTGCAAACAATGTTAGCTATTTTAGCTTTTTAAAGGCATCATCATAGTAATAGTGCAATATTGTACTACCATGCTTCCATCCACGAACGTGTCATTCAAAAAGGTATTGATGTCATGTCTCCCTTTAATATTGTGCTTATGTTGCGGGTTGTCATATTTGAGAATCTGCTTGGATATGGGAATTTTAATACGTGCTATTAGTGACTATTCAGCACACATATTCGAAAAGATTGGCATTAATAAGAGAAAAGATCGAGGGCATCTTCCATTAAGACGAATTAAACCAAAATCTACGGAATATTATACTGTCATCCTCCAGGGTTGATTTTAAATACTTATTCCCATTTCTCTCTATCATCAAAGAGTTGGGATTTAAGGTGCCTTCGTTGTAATGTTCTTGGTCATGGACATGCAAGACAACTTAGAGATGCCATTGAAGCCCAATTGAAATATGGGAGAATGATTTTATGTGACATCAATTTTGAGTGAAAAAAAACTCTGTTGGCCAACAAAAACTTAGACAGGGAAAAAAAAACAAGTATCTTATGATTAGTGTTCTCCCTGTGTTCGATGCTTTGGTTGGTTGAAAAGCCTGCCTGGAGATTTGTTTGTTAATATTCTTTGTTTTCTTGCTGCAAGTTGGATAGGATTTTTAGGTCACCTGCAAAGTGTTCCTTTGTTGAAGTATATAGTTTCTTCAAAAAACACAAATTTGGCAAATGTGTCAAATTCTGGAAAGCACACAATAATTTGTCTTCCATCACAAGATTCGTGCTTGTCGTTGCTTGCAAAATGGTCTGTAATATTCGGAAATGATGCCAAATATTACTTCATTCGCGAATATAATCAGAAGGAAATTATACATTTGGATCATCGCGAGTATGGGAAAATGTATGGGTGGTTAAAACAACATCCTAAAATTACAGAAGTTTCTATTTCAAAGTTTTTTGAGCTACTTCTGGGTGTGTAAACAGACTTCATAGAAAAAGTTAATGGGAAAGAGTTATGGATTATGGATTTTGAAACACTTTCTGAGGATTACTTTATACTACCACCTTCTGCAAGAAGTTTCGTGTGTTTAGGTAATGCTTTGGTTTCTGAAAATCACCTTTTACTACCACCTTCATGTAATGATTTTATTTCTTTCTTTAGATGAGACCTTAATGTACTAGTGTATTCCATAGTTGTTTACACCTAATGTCAATATTCCTATTTTTTACACCTAATGTCAATAGCATTGTTCCCATTGCCATTGCCAATGCCAAAGTCCAAATCCGAAGCTATCTGAAGCATGGGGTCACCACCAATGTGGATTTCTGAAGGTCAAACTACCTGGAACCTGGGATCACGACTTCTTACACTTGACATTAGTATCAATAGTGATCGAAAGTGGATTGTATGTCGAGTTTTTTACCGCATCCAGAGGTTGCTTAACACTCTTTGACATAGAAACTTCCTGTCTGTCAATTTTGTTACAACTTTGGCATAAAACGTTCTGCAATTTTAGAATGTTGATTCAAACGTGCATACAGTTTTTCGTGTTCAGGGTATCCAATTTTATACGTTCCGTCTAGGTGTATTTGAGCATGGAGTAATGTTTGGTGTCACTTCTGAACATTCCAGACCATTTTTTGTGGGCCACCATGTCTGCCACCCCTACAACGAGGGATATATTATGATGTGATCTGCAACATTCAATACACTTGCCAGATTTGTGTTGCTAGAAGAAGTTATGTACTTCAACATAGATACATTTTGCAGCTGCCTTGGACACCCCTTCCAATTTACAATAATAAAACAAAGAATTTAAACATACAAATCTTCAGGCAGGCTTTTCAACCAAACAAATGATTGAATGTAGGGAGAATAGCAGAAAAAAACATACCTGAATTTCTTTTTTGTCTCAGCTTTTGTTGCCTAGCTAGATTTGTTGCCACCAAAGTTGACGACATATAAAACCACTCCCTCATCTTTGGATTGGCCTTGAATCTCATTTCTAATTTGTCTCTGATGTCAATGATCAGGAACATTACAAAGCACCTTAAACCCCAAGATTTCGATGACAGAGGGAAATTAACACTTAGCAAAGTATGGAATGTTCAATAACCAGCCAATGCAGGCATGCCATATCTACAAGAGACAAGCTATTCAAAAATATGGGATAGATCTAGTTGGCAGCAGCGATGAATTCCATGGCCCGAAATTGATATTCAACTCGTTGTTTTTTACGATTGAAGCATTTCATCGTCAAGTTGAAATATATAAAAGACCGTCCACAAGCTCCATTATTGTACATAGTTTTTTTTGGGGGTTGGCGGTAGGCCAAATTATTGTACATAGTTTTTTTTTTGGGTTGGCGGCAGGCCAAAATCTCAGTCATTGTAACAAATAATCTCAACTGTATTTTGTAACCGAGTTTTTTTTTTTGTTTCTTTGTTAATTTGTTCGAACCTTCTTGGAAGTGGTATTAACCTTTGGCTTGAGAAACTGTGACTCAAGGGAATCTAAGCCATCAAAATCACCCAGGGATTGCACCTGGCCTGAGCCACACCAACCCTTAACATGGTTGAATTTTTTGTCCCCGCAGGTTTCGAACCAGTGAATTTTCAACACGAAGTGACTTAATAACACACTCCATCACCGACTGTCCTACACCTCGGGGATGTAACCCAACTTATTTGAATATACAATATTTGATGGTTTTTTTATGGTGTTTTCCAATCTCTAGTATTGCTTTTTATTTTATTTTGTACCTTTTTTGTGTGTCTGTTGTTAAACATGGACACCAAGCTTTTGTTTCTGCTTCCCAGCACTTCGATATAAATAAATGCTACTCTTCTCATTCCTTACATTTTACATGGAAGAATTATTTTTCATGGGCCATACTTATGTGGCACCTTCCCTATACTTAAAGAAAGAAATGGAAGGACACAATCTGCTTTCATTCTTCGGGGTCTCATAAATATAATGAATTAATGACTATTACAAGGCAACTCAAGTGTTGGCATCATGTTCTTGTTCAATGATTTAAATATATTATATCTTCTTCTATTTGATAATATCCGTGCATATACAAAATTGTTGCGGCATATATCTATATATATATATATATAATTTTTTTTCTTTTTTATTTTTTCTTTTTTCATTTCTTTCTATTGCTTATTGGTTTCAACGAAATTTGAAAACCGAATAGCATCCTGCGAATTGGAAGATGATATAAATTTGAACCACAAATAATCTACTAATATATATCAATACATCTTGTAGCCAAAGAACTTCCATGATGTACAATATATGCTTTTACTAGTGAAAACTCAGCAAGCATTCGAAAAGATTGGTATTAATAAACGAATAGTGGATTTTCTTCTATGAGATACTTAACCCTTTTCCCCTTTTCTTCTTCCCGTCTATTATCGTTTTCTGGTTATCTACCTAATCGCATTTCTAAGATCGTGGCCTCCAGGGTTTGTCAGGCTAACATATATTCATCTCCATCTATATCCTCACATGACGAATCTGACCGGCCATTGTTCCTTTCCACACTTGGCCAATTTTATGGTCGCAGTTTCCCGGTTGGCACTTTCAAACTCTGTTTCTTCTTGCTCTGTGATATACACCTTGCACTCAAAAGTTAGGTGATCTACAATTCCACCATGGACTCCTCGAAATCGCAAGATGTGTCAAAGTACTTTGTGTCCTTCCTAATATAAATTAATTATGGTCTTACTAGTGACAACTGAACACAGCGGTATGAAACAATTAGCACTCACACCTCCGCCATATACAAACATGTTGGCAGGTTCACGAAGTCTCCAATTACTAGTCAATGTCTTGTGTTCTGCCCATCATCGTACTTCTTTCCAAATATGCAACAACAAATGCTTATTACTAAAATTCCATCGTGAAACAACCATAAATGTCGTCATTAATAAGCACAAGTCTCGAGGAATAACCATCCCTATAGAACTTGTTCAGGAACATGCAAAGATCTTCCCAGGTAATGTTAGAGCTATTACAAATTTCAATATGTTAGTGAAAACAAGGTCGGGTCAGCGTTTCCCTATTCCATACTTGGACACTTTTTTGATTGTGGGTTCCCAGATTGACGACATCATAAATTTGTTTCGAATCTTTTGCGACTTGCAAATAGTGCCCAAAGTTCCGCGATATAAAATTTGTTCGATGGAATGCCCCGTCACGAGCCCAGTCATCCGCTGCTTTTTTTATTTCTATTTCTTATGGATTTAAACGTAATTTGTGAACCATTCCTGAATTCACATATTGGCAGATGCTTATCTTTATCTATATCTACACACCATAAGCCCGACTGACCTCGGTCCCTTTCATTACTTAGCCAATTATCTAACCACCGGGTCCCAAGTTTGTGGTATCCAACACTTATGTCCCCTGTTCCATCATAGTTTTTAGTTTTTATGCATTAAACTTATGATATGCATCTATATTCTCAGAACAAGCACTTAAACCTAATATCGTTACAAGTTATTTAAGCTTCATAACCAATGATTTTGTCCACAATAATGCACAATAAAACACAGTAAACATTCAGATAATCATATTCATAACAAAGAAGTAAAACCTAGAACTTGGGGAAACCACACGTTGAAGACTATGTTCCTCCCAACCTTAGACTAATGTCTTTGTCAACCTCTTTCAGCCCCAAGTTGAGTTCAGAATACAAGGGGATACCTACGTGGCCTCTTGCAGAATTCTGAGTTCCATCTTGTTGTGTGTAATCTTTGAAAATTTGTTGTGTCAAGTCAGTTTTGTGTGTAGCCTTCTCAAGCTATCAATTTGCATCTTCAGAATGGCGTCCCATTCCCTTGTCATGAATTCTTTTAGTTTTCCTAGGACTTGTGACACTTGTCTTGAGACTCCTGCTCACTGACCACCTGTTAGATTCAATTTTACACATGTTCATAGATTCTCCTATAAATCTAGAATGTGTCTTTTTGAATTTTGAGTTAACTCCACAACTTGTCTCAGTCTGCTGCCACTTGGCCAACCCCTTTGGATTCCTAACTTCCTCTTTAACAAATGCTTCAATGTGTGCCCATTTTTCCACATGTGTTTATTTTCATAAAATAATAAGGATTTACAATTCAGATTTGGTCAATAGACCAAATTTTCTTTTGGAAAAATAATTAAAATTCTAAAATAAAATTAATAATTAAAATTTCAAGTCGTGGGGTATCACATACACCCCCCCTCAGAACTTATCACCATCCTTGGTGATAATTAGTTTCCATCAATACCATTCTGGAACGTAAATGGATATGCTTCCTGCATATTACTTTACATTTCCAAAGTAGCCTCTTCTGGACTAAGGTGCTTCCTTTGCACATTTACATGTCCTATGACTCGATTCCAGAGTGTAAGTTCCCTCTTGTCAATAATATGATCTGGCTCTACTGGGAACTCACCCACGGGTTTCACCTATATCATTTTCCAATCAACAACGTGAGCATGGTCATGTATATACGTTTTTAGTAATGAAACGTGAAACACATCATGTACTTTTACCGTAGATGGAAGTGCAAATTGATAAGATATAGGTCATATTCGAACAAGTATCTGGAATGGGACACAATATCTAGGTGCTAACTTAGTATACCTTCCCATCCTTAAAGAACTCTTTTTAGGTTTAACTCTAATATACACATGATCTCCAATATTGAACTCTCTTGCATTCCTTTTTGCATCAACATAACTTTTTTTCCTGTCCTGAGATAATTTCAGGTTCTGTTGTACATGTTTCATTGTTAGTTCCATGTCTTTTAACTTATCTTTTCCTATCATCAATCTATTAATAGGATTACTCAATGAAGCAGGTGTATTACAATTTCTTCCATATAAAATTTCAAAAGGACTAAGCTTTGTTGAAGCTTGATAATGATTATTATAAGCAAACTTAAGTAAGTACAAATATTCTTCTCATTTACCAGGTCTTTCCATAACATACATTCTAATCATGTATTCAATAATATGATTAGTTCTTTTAGTTTCCCCATCTATTTGCAGATGATAAACAATACTAAAGTTTAATTGGGTATCTAAACCTTTAAATAAATCCTTCCAAAATTTCCCGGTAAACTTAACATCTCTATCCGATATTATAACTTTAGGGATTCCATGTAACCTAAATATTTCCTTCATGAATATTTCTGCTATATTAATAGCTTTGAAGGTGGATTTCATATGTATGAAGTGTGTTGCTTTACTTAATTTATCAATCACAACCATAATTGAGTCGTTTTGTTTTACTACTTCTAGGAAATCCAGTAATAAAGTCCATACTTATCACTTCTCATTTCCATTCTGGAATGGGTAAAGGATGTAGTAGTCTGGTTGGATCTTGGTGTTCAACCTTAATTTGTTGGCCCTCTAAGAATCTAGCTAGATATTTTGTTGTTTCACCTTTCATATTTGGCCAATATAATTCCTTTCTTAGCATAGTAATTAATCTATGGTAACTTGGGTGTCTAGAATATGGTTTCTTATGGAGCTCATCTAAAATTAATAGCTTAATTTCATTAAATTCTGGTACATATAACATGTTTTTATACATTAACAGTCCACTTTTGAAAATCTAAAATCTGATTCTTCTATTCATGATGAATTATCAACAATCTTTAACTTAATATTTTGATATTTTGGGTCTTTTTCAGCTGCTAACCTTACCCTTTCTTCTAAATATATTTCATAGTTACTTCTAGTAATTGTGTAGATCAGTTTTTCATGTCTGCTTAATGCATCTGCCACTTTATTTTCCTTTCCCTTAATGTGTTTTATCTCAAAATCATACTTGCTTAAGAAGGTTAACCACCTTGCTTGGTGAGCATTTAAATTATGTTTATCAAACAAATATTTTAAAGCGATGTTATCTATCAACAGTAAGAATTTTCGGCCTACCAGATAATGCCGCCACATATTTAATGCATGTATTATTGTAGCTAATTCCCATTCATGTGTTACATAATTTTGTCCATGTTTCTTTAGTTTCCAAGATTCATAAGCTATTACATGATTTTCTTGGATTAACACTCCTCCAAGTCCTTCGAGGCATGCATTTGTACATACTACAAAGTCTTTATCTAGGTTTTCCAATTTTAATATAGGAGTTGTAGTTAAGAGTTGTTTTAATTTGTTAAAAATTTCTTGACATTTACCAGTCCATATGAACTTAGTTCCTTTCTTTTGCAATGATGTTATTGGATTAGCAATCTTGGAAAAGCCTTCTATAAACTTTTGGTAATATCTAGTTATACCCATAAAGGATCTTATGTCCGAAACATCCTTAGGTTCATGCCAATTCATTATAGCCTTTATTTTGTATGGGTCAATTGCTATACATTCTTTGGAAATTACATGTCCCAGATACCGAATTTGGTCTTTATAAAACTCGCTCTTACTTAATTTTTCATATAATTTATATTCTCTTAGTATCTGTAATACTATTCTTAAATGTTCTTCATGCTCATTTTCATCCTTTGAATAGATGAGTATATTTTTTATAAAGACAATCACAAACTTATCTAGACATTTACTCAAAATATTGTTCATCAAGCACATGAATGAGGTTAGAGCATTAGTCAACCCAAAAGGTATTATGACAAATTCATAATTTGTGTACCTTGTTCTAAATGTTGTTTTATAAATATTCTCATCCTTTATCCTAACTTGAGGATAACCAGAACGCATATCAATCTTAGAAAATATTGTAGCTTCTTGTACTTGATCAAATAGATCATTGATACAAGGTAATGGACATATATTTTTAATAGTCATTTTATTAAGTTGTCTATAATCAACACAGAGACGTAATGTCCCATCTTTCTTTCTAATAAAAAGTATTGGTGCCCCCCATGGAGACACACTTGGTTGGATATATTATTTATCTATCAATTCTTGCAATTGAATTTTTAGTTCATTTAACTCTAGGATATTCATCCTATAAGGAGCCTTTGAAGCAGGTACCTCTCCAGATATCATACCTATGGAGATATATATTTCCTTCCTAGGAGGTAGTCCAGGAATATCCTGGAATACATCCTGAAATTCCTATAATACTGGAAAGTTATCAAATTCATTATTACTTTCCTCTTTTTTATTATAATTTATGTGTACAATAAGTAGTTTACACCCTTTTTGAATACATATTTTAACTTGTAAGGTTGTTATCTCTCTAATACTAACAAGTCTTGATACTCCTTTAATGTTTATAAGGTTACCTCTCTCATCTACACAGGTAAATGTTTTATTGTAACAATCTAAGACCACTTTAAAATTTTCCATCCAATCCATACTGATTAGCACATCATAACATCCTAATGGTAATATGTTTAATTCTATCTATGTTCTTAATTCATTCATACCAAGTTTGTAGTTTTTAACAACATCTGTAATTCTCCTTTTAGTTCTTGTAGCTAACTGTACTAACCAGGACTTTTCAAACTTTTCCTTACATAACTTACATATTTCTACAACTCTTGGTGAAATATAACTTAAACTAGCACATGGATCAATTAAAACAATCACTAGTTGATTATGTATCATACCTTCAATTTCTACCATTCAAGTCTAATGATCTTCCTATCGATTTTCCAAAGTTGCGCTGATTTTGGTGTAGACCTTGCGAGCTCACCAACTGTGGTTGCTTCTTGTATTGTTTTCACATTGCTATTTACCTTCTTCTTAAGAGAACAATCATTGTAGTAATGTGGACCACTGCATTCCCAACATTTCACTGTTTCTTTTTGGGCAGTTTCTTTATTGAAGAAGGTTGGTGGTTTGGTATTCTTATTTTCAAGATAATTGGAAGGTTTACTAGTTTTGAACTTATTACCTCCTTGAAATATCTTATCAACATTTCTATTAGAGTAAGTTCCCCCTTTCTTCTTAGGGTCAAACCTCTCAACCTTTTTCCCATTTCAATTCTTAGAATTCTCATTTCTATTTTTATATTGCTCAAAATAGAGTTTAGCTTTCCTCATCATTTTTTCTAATGTTTTTGGGTTATCAAACTCAATTTGATCTTTATAAGAACTAGGTAGGGAACTCAAAAATCGATGAATATTTGGTTTTTCATCCACAATGTAAGTCACATGACGCAACAAACTCAGAAACTTACTACATAAATATTTCATTGTAATGTTTCCCAGCTTTAGTTCATAGAACTCCTTGTAATATTTCCTAGCTTTACCCTCATAATACTGTTTAGACAGGTATTGTTTCTTAAAATATATCTTAAAGATTTTCCAAGTCATTTTCCTTTCCTTAATACTTTTTACTCTTTTTATATCCTGCCACCATATGTCTTCTTTTTCTGTTAGATTGTAGATGGTCATCCAGGCTTTAATCTCACTTGAGTAAATGTAAATTTGAAAATATTTCTCAATACCAGAGAGCCATGCCTCTACTTTCTCACCTGTCTCCACTTCTCCATTGAAGGTTGGTGGTTTAATATTCTTAAATTATCCCATGACTTCATCATGTTGTTTAGGATTATTTTTGGTTCTATGTTTAGGACTAGAACTACTTTTAGTAGACATTTTCAGTGTCTTTCGTATCCTTGTATACTGACTCTGTCTCAGATTCCAGATACTCCAATTTTCATGTTTTCTTCTTTGGTTGGGTTATATTAGAGTTTCTTAAATTCTGCCCTTTATTTTTATCAGTATTTTGATTGCACTATTTTTCTATCAGAATTGTGTTTAGTTCCTCCCAAGTCTTTAAAATTATTTCATTATCTGCTCCCACAATTTTTAGTTCTTCTCTCAAATATGTTACGGTCTTTATAATTTATGAATGCCTATCATTATTCAGATCCACCCAGAGATGTCCATCACCTACATTCCCTTGTTCAAGATTCTCTTGATGAGGTTGTTCTCCCTAAGTCTCAGGTACTTCTATCACTTTCCTGCAAAATCAAATTATTTTTCTTCCTAGAGGTAAGAAGAAAATCAAGACAATTTATATTTTAGATTTTTCAGTGATAAATCCCATAAAAATGCCAAGTGCTGTAACCTACAACATTGATACCATTATGTCACACACCTTAAGGTCCATTCAAAATTATATATTGTATTGGGGGAATCAGAAACTCACGGTTCTCATACTCGCGTGACATGGGATTGATACTCGTCCACTACCACTATAAACCTAGGTGCTCCACGCAGCCCGCAAGAATGGAGCACAAGTAAATCCGGGTGAGAATTGAACTTGACACCTCCTTTACACATTTCCTTCCATTTACACGACACTTGCCAATCGGTCAACACCCCTGTGGGCTATATATATATATAATCAACCATAATAGTTTAATGACTTCTCATCCTCATAATTGTCGCATATAAGTCTATTTATCTTATTCCTGTTGTTATGCATATTCTTGTTTTCATTTATCATACGATAGTCTCACTATTGTTTCATCATTTTATTTTGAACAAGAGAACCATAGAGACTAAATGATTATACAAAAAATACTTTATATCTTCTCATAACTTGTTATAGTATCTCATTATAATAGTTGAACAACTCTATACTTACAAAATAGTTTTTTACTACACGTCGTTTTTATAAAAGTTATCCTAAGTCTTATTCCACTAAGACTAGGTAATTGATAACTTATAAATGTTTGGTTTGGCTAAGTTTCATATCTTAATTGCTATATCTATAGTCCTCACTAATTGAAGACATGATCGATGCCATATACAAGGGTCTCACAAGAGGTGTTTGTTTGTTATAGCCCCCTTGTGGCTATATGTTCCCACTCAACACTATATCATTGTTAATACAACTCTTAATCGTATCATACTTTATATGAGTCCATGTAACTCAACGTATAAAGTCTTGTATTATAATATCCTTGTTAAAATATCTCATATGTAAAACGGATTTCATTATATGTCAAGCAATACATATAAGATTGTTTCGTTGTAGTATCTAATGTATAACATATATTAACAGGTTCAATATATCAACGGGTTCCATTGTATAACACTTGGAATATGAAGGAAGAATCATGCATAAGTGAACTTATTAGGGGGTTTTATGATGGTTTTAACTTGTGTTATCGTACCAATGATTAATTAAAAACCTTGCCAACTGTTCTTTGTTAATTCGTGTGTCCTATGCAACATTTACCATGCAACGATCCTACATGCGCCACTTGTGGTGTTACTTATTTCGAGGGCATTTAATTAGTAGTTGTCCTAAGAATTGTATATGTGTTGATCTATTATTCCTACATGCATTAGGGTTTTCCTATCAGATCCTTTAGTTGACTCGACCTTTCCCGAACTTGGCTCATTTTGCATTCTTCACTTTCGTTTTCTCGACTTAGTGTTCATCCAAAGAGGTTTTGAGAGGTTTGACATTTCCAAGTTACAGTGTGAACGTCTAGTTATCCCAATCTCATTTCCTTTTACTATGGAATTTATTTGGTAAAATCCTGTGGTATTCGTAGTTTCCCTAGCTTGCGGTTGGACTTTCTATTGACTTCAGGATTGGAATCTTTAACTGGTAAGATTTTACAAAACCTTCTTTACTCACTTTTGGCTTCCTATAACTAGTTTTGTAGCTTATTTAAATTGGTAATGATTCCTGAGAATTTTTTTTATGATATTGGTTTATAGTCGGATTCAAACATTATTCCGTTGGCTAGGTTAATATATCTCTTTATTGGTTTCCTTATCAAACCTCTTGTCTCTATATATATTTAATATATGATGTCGGGACTGTAAAAATTGTATTTTTGGTTGCGGTAGATCTCGCTCCTGGTTATCCTATGGTTTGAGGAGTTTTTCCTTGAACCTCAGGGACTTACTGTCTATACCCAGTAATTTTATGAACTTAGTGATTCGAGTTTATCGTAACCAGATTTACTATAGGGTTTTTAATTCATTTGTTTTATTGCTCCCATTTTTTGTCAATGATTATGACCTTTCACATCATTTTATTCATACTAGACTTAATTAGGACTTCTATTATAAATATTTGCACTGGGCATTGTTCACACAGAACATAGTAATTTCTTTGGTTTACATTATGTATATATGCCATGATTTACATCCATCGTTAAAATAATTCTTGGGTAATTAAACTAATGATGGGCCCTTTTTATTGTTGTGAGGGGTACCCATAAGCTATTTGCCAACCCTGAACACTGAAGTATAGTTCAAAGGCGATGGAAGGAGATACAAGGCACTTTGTATATCCATGTTAAGTTTGTCTTGGTTTGCGTATGTAACTTTTGTTTGACTAAATAACTCATGCAACAATCTAATTTATTTGTTGTTATTATGTAGGTGTCGAGGAGGTTGGTACCATGGATACTCGGAAATACCCTTTCTTGGACAGGTACTCAGGTTCCATTCCTTAACTACATTCAATTTTGGCATCACAACATGTGATTGCTCTGTTATTACATTCGATCGAGCTAGTCGACTGAAATAATTTTGTATAATCATTCAAGAAAGCCCATGACTTAGGACTGTTTCATTTTACAATGTTCTAATGTTATGTAATCTGTTTACTATTCCTTTTTTTGGTTATAAACAATCATTATTTATATCTATATTAAACTCGGTTTACTTAGCGTTTTTTTCCTATTGGACATAAATAGTCATTACTCGTTAAACTTTGTTTAATATGTAACAATTCCCTTTTGAATATATACAACGTATCTTATTGGACTTTGTTTAATCTATAATGATTCCATTTCAAAATATATACAATTTATCTTGTTGGACTCTGTTTAATCTATAACGATTCCCTTTCAAAATATATACAGTGTATCTTGTTGGACTATGTTTAATCTATAACGATTCCTTTTCGAAATATATACAGTGTATCTTGTTGAAACTTGGTCTCTTCAATAAAGGTTTCTTATATGAATAAGATATGTTTTAGTCCTAGGTTTTACCTATGAGTTTTATCGATTTGTTACTGGTAAAACTA
The DNA here is from genome assembly GCA_900067695.1 of Picea abies. NCBI lineage: Eukaryota > Viridiplantae > Streptophyta > Pinopsida > Pinales > Pinaceae > Picea > Picea abies. Next base: position 543 of record CBVK0101124939.1, on the reverse strand, counting down.
TTATGTTTGTAGATCTAGAATCAGAATAACTATTGTTTTTCTTTCATAGTTTTTCTGCATGAAACTTATGATATGCATTTATCTTCTCATAACAAGAACTTAAAACTTATATTGTTACAAGTTATTTATGGTTTATAACCAATGATTTTGGCCACAATAATGCACAATAAAACACATTGAATATTTAGATAAACATATTCATAAAAAAAAAGTAAAACATGGAACTTGGGGAAACCACACATTGAAGACCTTGTTACTCCCAACCTTATACTAGAGTCTTTTTCAACATCTATAACCCCCAAGCTAAGTTCGTAATCAAAGGGGATGTGTATGTGGCCTCTTGCATAATTGTGAGTTCCATCTTGTTGTGTGCAATCTTTGAAAAATCATTGTGTCAAGTTAGTTTTGTGCGTAGCCTTTTTGAGCTATCTGTTCGCATGTTTAGAATGGTGTCCCATTCCCTTTTCATGACTGTTAGCCTATGGCTTACCTTTACCAATCACTAAGTCTAAATTGTCACTTATATTTGTATTATTCATTTAG
>CBVK0101124935.1:0-15843 GCA_900067695.1 Picea abies | reverse complement strand
TCATCAATAGATTGTAAAAGCCAACATCAACCACGAAATGAATAGTCTAGTCTCTAGACTCTAGACTCTAGAGCATCAATGATCATATTCATTACCAAAGAGTTGTAACTTGTAAGATTCAGAATTTCAGTCAATAGTTCAAAGTTCAAAATTCAAATTTCGAACTTTAAAGTTCAAACTTCAAAGGTAAATTGTCATATAATGTTCTTAAGTTCATAACTTCATAACTTCATTGTTTACAGAATAAGCAATAATAAAGAGTCAAGACTCAAGACAAAGTACTAAGTTTTAGAAACAACTTCTAAAAAGGAAACAAAAAAAGAGAACTAGTATATAGTAGCAACTTAGCAAGTACTAAGTACTATGCACTAAGTTTCCCTCTTGCCACGAGAAACTTCTAGTTTCTTCTCCCGTGATCTTTGAAGAAGAGTAGGTACAGGCGGAAGTGATCGTGGAACACGACCAACAGCTGAATGGTCCCCACGTGACAATGGATGTTGTGCAGATAAAGGTAAAACTGATGAATCTGGAACCCTTGTAGTGGAGGGGGGTGGCATGTCTCCTCCAGGAATATGATCGCCATCAAGATCACTCAAAAGTTCCTCTTCCAAGCACTCTAAAACAATGGTTTCATCCTCTAAATTAGTCTCCTTTGGATTGTTATCCCAAGTCGAATCTCTTTTACAAAAAGCATTCCCCCTTGCATCACAGTAATGAGACAACAACCTCAAGTTGTAATGCACATAAACCAAGCTTTATGCTCGGTCTGCATTCAAGTTGTTTCTCTTTACACTGTGGATGAAGCTATAGGTGCTCCAACACCTCTCTGCAAAAGAGGTGTTAACGACCTGAGAAAGCACCTTCACCGCCAATTTATGCAAAGTTTTGGCAGAGGAGCCATACATGTTCCACCATTCGATAGCACCCAACTTGTCTCGATCTTTGGTTGAATGCAAGTTACCAAAGACTCCATGCTCACTGATGTATTTGCTCAATTCACTTTGTACTTGAGCACACTCCTCTTCATCAAGTACCAACTTGTCCGATGCAAGCATATATCCATTTTGCACCTCTGGATCTGCGTGTGGTTTTCTCCTTTCCCCACCCCTGGGTGCTGGTTGGGCCAACCAAGATGAAGAATAATATTTTGGGGTAAGGACATATGTCAGGGCATGGAGTGGAACATTCAAATTATCCCACCTTCTGACCACAAGTTTATGGATATGATCATACAAGATCGCATCCTTCGGTTGAACAATGTCTTTAATTTGGCCTAGCATGTTGTCCATCTGCTCATACACCTCTCCAATCACAGGTCGATCTGTATCTGCAAACCGAATCATAATGTAAATAGGTTTGGTGAACTACAGAATATACAAAACCTGTTGCCAAAAATGGCCATCAAGAACTATGTCCTCCACCTCCTGGAAGTCACTTCTCTCAAATACAGATGTAGCCTTGTCTTTTAGATCCTGCCATGAATCACTCAAGGCCATACTATCCAATCTTTCTCTTACCTTCAATAGGCGCCTGAAGGTGAGATAATAGCTAGCAAATCTGGTCTTTGCAATCTTTAGTAACTCCAACTTGGAGTGACTGCGAAAAATGTAGTGGACCATGCTATGATTGGTAATAAATCTTATCATCTTCTTCCCTCTCTTGTACAAAGCACCAATCCATCTATCATCATGGTCCTTCATTTTAATGATATCATGCATCAAAAGGTTCATTGTGTGAACCAAACACCCCGACCAAAATATATTGGGGTACCTATCTTTAATAATTGCTCATGTTGCCTTACAATTAGCAGCATTATCAGTGATGACTTGAATGACATTGTAAGGCCCAATCTCTTGAATGGTTTTAAGCAAGGCATCTGCAATATTAATCCATGTTTTGTAGCGATATGAGTAGTCATGGGCTGAAAGGAAGATCACACCACTCTTAGACAAACCAAGAATATTTATCAATGGCTTGCCTTTCACATTTGTCCAACCATCAGATACAATTGATACCCCAAGTAGGTTCCACTCATTTGTAAATTTTCCTAGAGCACCTTGGATTTTGGCTCTTTCCCTGTCAAGTCCCAAGGTTCTAGCTTTGTCATACCCAAGGCTCCTATAACCTTTAAGGGCACCATTGATGGCTTGGACCATTTCATGCCAATATGGTGAGCGAAGAACATTGAATGGTATACCACATGCATAGAGAAACCTGTAAAATTTTGCATCCACATCATCTCTACAACCTTGGTCAAGGAATTCTGATAGTGTTCTAGGTGAAGACGAAGGCGAGAATGCATTAGCATGGGGGGATGCGCTTCGACCAATGAACATTCTTCGTGCATTCTCAGGTTCAACCTTTGGTTTTTTGGCTTTGTTTTGTGCTACCTCCTCTTCCCTTTGGTATTTGAGTCTATCTTTGGAATCGATACTCACACAAGATTTGATTCCTATATTCTTACCTTCATCCCAGTACATAGACTCACATAGATGCTTTCTCACATGGGTATAGGAACCTGTGTATTCTATATGACAATGGTGGCATATAAATTTCCATGTTCCACCCCCTTTCCCTTCACTACGCTTTGTGACATACTTCCATAGAGGTGTGTACCTCTCTTTGGATTTTTGGGGATCCTGACCATCACTATCATTTTCATTGTCTTCATCCCCTCCCATTCCTTCCTCCTCTCCTTGGTATGTGTTGTCCACTTCTATTTCTTCATCACTATCATGGGTATTTCGACGTGAACTTCCCACCACCATCATTGTAATAAAAAATGGAACCAAAATAGCATACCACATTGACATCGACATCGACATCATGAATGTTGAACCTTGGCCCTTGATAATCAGTTGCTACCTACAATAGAATGATCGAGGAGAAATGGGAAAGAGTAGGAGAAGAAATTATTCAAATATTCAACATAGCATAATATACTAGTTTACAACACATGCATTTTAAAAAAAAAGACAACAACAAAGAAAAATGGGCTTAATAGCCTACCCCTTTAGCTCTGCAATGGCGGTTGAATATGACTACGGTAGCCTTCAATCTCCCTTCCAACCTCTCACAAATCGTAGCCTTCAAAGTTCAATCTCTCTTCCAAGCTCTCCAATCTCCCTATGGGAGCCTTCAATATTCCTTCCAAGCTCTTCAATCTCCCTTCAATCTCCTCTTCAATCTCCCTTCAATCTCCTCAAGAACTAGCAAGAACCCTCTCAAAACCCTCTCAGCAAAGATGAGTGAAATGAATGATATGAGAAATAGAATGAGAGAAAAGGGAGTGAAGAGTGTTTTAACCTTTTACCTAACCCTAGGCTACCTTTCCCTTGCTTCATTTCTCTCAAAAAACAAGAACAAAAACTCTCAATAACCTCCTCACGCGTGCGGGCCTACTGGAGCGTTTTCGGGGAGCGCTCAAGGAGCATTTGCTCCTTGGATGCTCCCTGAGTGCTCCTTTAAAAACTAGGGAACACATTTTTCGAAGAGGGACTACGCTCCCGAAAAACGCTCCCAAAGGGGAGCGCGAGGGGAGCGCGAGGGGGGGGGGGCGCTCCCCCGCCTTGGTTGAGGGTTATTTTGCATTACTAATACTATTTAAAGAGGTCCTCACCCCATCCATTTCACCCACCCTAGTAATTAATGGTAATGTTAAATTCTTAAAGTAAAAGTGTTAGAAATAGAGAGGTAAAGCAGAAAAACATTGTCTTTTGAAACTGTTAGTGAGCACAGTAAAGATCTGAAATAATTCTAGACTTAGAACAAATAAGTAACCTGAACTTTATTGTTTCATATGATTGCTAGAATTCTATTATGATCATGAGCAAAAGTTAGATAAATTCTTTCTAAACAAAGTACAGATCTGAGCAGTAATTTTATTCAGATCTAAACATATTGATCTAGGTAAAGAACAAAACAGTTCTAAACAAGAAGATTAGATCTAGACAGTAGAAAACAGATCTTGATAACAAATACAAACAGATCTTAAATCATGATAAATTGCAATAGTAATAAATGGGATAAGTCAATTACCTTTAAGTCTGATATAGATCAAATCTTGAAGTCTTACCTCTATTCACTGAAGGAGATCATCACACACACAAGAGATGTAAAGCCACTGAAATATATGCTCAGAAAAAATTCAGGATCATAGATCTACCATATAGGTTAGATCTCTTGCCAAGAGATGAGTAGACTTTCTTGCCACCAGGAGGAGAAAAAACACATAGACACCACACAAAATTCTGTGATTTAAACCCTCATACACACATAAAATCCAAGGACCCAAACCCTCACACAAGCATAAGATTCAAGGACAAAACCCTCACACAAGCATAAGATCCAAGGACCAAAACCCTCACACAAGACCAGGGTTACAGGCAACTTAGAAAGGGGCCACGACTCAATGAGTAAGGTTCAGATTAGAGCCGAGAGAGTCACGGCTCAAAGAGAAAGGGGCCAGATCTAAGCTAGAGAGGTCACGGCTCAACAGGTCTGCACTAGGAGTGAAAACGGCACCTTCAAAAACCTTGCAGCAGCATACAAGGTATAACTCAGCTCAACAACCCTTGACCTAGAGCATCAGCAAGGGAGGACCTTCATGACACCAACAACACATGGACCTGTCAACAAGAATAACCAAGGCTGAACTGCACTATTGCAGGAGGGCCGCAGCTTCAAGGAGGAGATCTGCTTACTTAGAAAGATCACATCAATATCACTTAAAGATAGAGGGTAGGACTCTATTTATACTTTTAGGTTAGTTTAGGTTAATAGAAATAATAATTAAAATAACAATTAAAATAACATGTTTAATTAATATAATTAATTAAACATGTTATAATTAAAAACATTTAATTAATATTTTTACAATAACCCCTAAAGCAAAAACAAAACCCCAAATAAATACAAACAAGGGTGAAGAGGGTTTGGCAAGGGTGACTGGGTGGCAATACTTGTCAATTCATTCTCAAAGTGACCTTTTTAATTTATCATCATTGCATATGGGATACATCCCTCATGTGGTCATGCCCGCCTTCAAAGAGGGACATATACCAACAAGCACCTGATCAAAGACCAGGTGGCCCCAGAATATCTTTGGGGTCTTATCCACCAAGGTACAAGACCAAGGATCAACCCATGCCCCAGGCATGGGTACCCTAGAACATTTCCAGGGGCCCTAGACATATCTAGGGACTTTAACTACTTGGTCCCAAACCAAGAACCCCAGTCATATATTGGGGGCCCTCTCAGGGGTCTTTACTGCTTGGTCCCAGACCAAGAACCCCAGTCATCTACTGGGGGGCCTTACAAGGGTCTTTTGCTACTTGGTCCCAAACCAAGAACCCCAGTCATCTACTGGGGGCCCTTACAAGGGTCTTTTGCCATGGCACTGACTGTTTGGTCCCAGACCAAGAACCCCAGGGGTGCACTGGGGGCCCTAGATCTCAGCTAGGGTCTTTAACATCCTCTCGGAGAATAGCTCTTGCAGCTGCTTTAAATTCAACAAAAAGAAAGATAAAAGTGACAAACATCCTAAAAAATTTAAGTAAAAGTGGCATTCTCTGTCATCCTGAAAAATTTAAGTAAAAGTGACATTCTCCTTTATCTTTCATTTTCATCATTTTGCTTAAATTTTTAACATTACCAGTAATTGTTTCAGGATGTTTGAGAGTGATTCCAACCTCATTGGACTTCATGTGGAGAAAGTAGAATTTTAGGTCCCATTAAAAATTCAGCAAACTTAACAGTTTTCAGGATTTCAATATTGGCAAGATTGCAATGTTTCCACTGGATTCTATCATGTATGAGGGTATGGAACTGGCATTTAATCAAGAGAACCAAGCCCTTTATGTACCTCAATGTTGGTGGCATTGATTGTTGAACTCTTTAGTCACAACAGTCATGACCCCAATAAAAATGTACCCTTCACTCAAGTATAAACTCTTATGTTGAACTCTTCTCTTTGTCATCGTGTTAGGTGACTTAGTGGTGTATGTGCACACTGTTGATATTATGATAGCTGCGGGAGGTTTTAACCTCCACTTGTGACCTTTGATGAGATTAGAATATTCCAAGAAGCAAAAAGAACCCTAAAAGACTTGGACATAACCCTAGAAGTAAAGTCGACTAAAGAAAATATTTTATATTGAGTCTTTAGCCTCCAGAAAGAGAAGTCGACCCAGACAGACTGGAGAGAGTAGTATAAATATAAGGCGCCAGAGCTCATTTGGCACACACAAGTCGCAACTACAGAAATCCAGCAGTGTGCAAGTCTGGGGAGCAACTGCAGCTGAAGTTACTGCAACCTGTAATTTTGGTCTTTCTGGGTTGGACTTTTTGATCAATCTTGGTTATCTTTGCTTGGTGCATTAGCCTTGGTTGGCTATTGATTTGCTACCGGAATTCTTCTCTCTGTCAAGGTCAAGGTGATCGAGGGTGGCATTCGTGCCTATGGTTGGGTGACAATATTGCTATATTGTCTATGGTTAAACGAGCACACCCACTTTTCTAACAGGTTATGGGCCCACACCTCCTTCATTTAGTGTAACCACTGGAAGGAAGCTAAGCCATAAGGTTATCAAACTCATTGAAGAATTGTCGCTAGGGTTTCTAGCAGGTGCAGTTACTGAAGCACTGTCGCTAGGGTTACTAACAGGTGCAGTTACTGAACCCTAAAAAAATCTTGCCCGACACCTTATGATGGAACACCTTACTTAAGGAGAAGATATTCTAGTGCGCCTTAGTCCAGCGCACCTTTTGACACTCTCAGAAGGAAAAAACTTCAAGGTTGTTATTTGGGGTCAAAGTCAAAGTTTGACCAGTTATCAGTCAACAAAAATCATGAATGAAAAGACAAATCATCTACACTATTCAGCGCTCACAAGAACTCTTGAAGATGACATGTGGATAATTGACAATGGAGCTTCCAGGCATATGATAGGAGACCAAGTCAGACTCTCTAATCTGAATGAAAAGAGGACATCCTACAAGGTAGAACTTGGAGATAAGAACACCTATCCAGTCGAAGGAATTGGTCAAGCCTCCATCAAATTGAAAACATGTAACAATGTTCGATTGAGCAATGTCTTATATGTACCTGGTTTAGACAAGAATCTTGTTTCCATATCTTGCCTAGAAGACAAAGGAAATAGAATAGCCTTTGTAGATGGAAAAGTATTATCTTGGTCTAGAGACTCCAGCATAGAGAACACTAGAGTTATTGGAACCCGTGAAGGAAGACTATACAGACTATTAGAACGAAATGATGAAGCTCTTGTATATCATGAAGTCAATCCCAATAAACTTTGGCATAGAAGGTATGCTCATATCAACTATCAAGCATTACCTTTCCTCGAAAAGATGGTTGAAGGAATACCGGAACTACAATCTACACATGAAGGAATTTGCAAAGGATGTGCTCTTGGTAAGAATGTTAAGAAACCAGTCTCAAGCAACAATAATAGATCTAAGGAAATCCTAGATCAAATACATTCAGATGTTTGCAGTCTGATGCCAATCAAATCTCTAGGAGGCTCTCTTTACTATGTAATCTTCATAGATGATTAGTCAAGAAAGACTTGGTTGTATCTCTTGAAGACAAAGGACAAAGTTTTCAGCAAGTTTCAAGAATTCAAAGCAGAGATAGAGAACCTCACAAACAAGAAAATCAAGACCTTGAGAACAGATAATGGACGAGAATATACATCCAAGGAATTTGTTTCCTTTTGCAAATCGACAGGGGTTAGGAGGGAGCTATTTGTTCCTCATAATCCTCAACAAAATGGTGTAGCAGAAATGAAGAATAGATCTATTGAAGAAGTTGTGAAGGCACTAATGAACGATCAAGGTTTATCTATGTATTTGTGGGGAGACGTAGACATGACAACAATATATGTTCAGAACAGAAGTCCCCACCACATATTGAAGGATATGACTCCAGAAGAAGCCTTCTTAGGAAAGAAACCTAATGTGGAACACTTAAGAACCTTTGGATGCCATGTTTACATTCACATCCCCGAGGATAAAAGGAAGAAACTAGAACCCTCAGGAAAGAACGACATATTTGCGGGATACATTGAATCATCCAAAGCCTACAGAATCTATATCCTGAAATAACATAAGGTTGAAGTCAACAAAGACGTAACCTTCAATGAAAAGATGGCTTTCAAGAAATCCATAGAAGAAACTATAGAAGAAGAAGAGCATGAAGAGCCTAAAGAAGAAAGCACATGTCTTCCAAAAAGTTAGAATGAAGAAACAGAACAACTTGATCATCTGATGCAACCATGTGAACCTATTGAATCAGTCATTGTACCCAAAACCAAAAATAGTCCAACCTGGCTTGAAGCTACTCTACAAGAAACATAAAGACTCAAAGCCCCAAGCAAAAAGCCCAAAAGATTCTCCAGCTATGCAGCGTGTATGACAAAACTTCTAAATGAAGAACCCACCACATTTGAAGAGGCAGCTCAAAAGAAACAATGGAAAGAAGCCATGACAGAAAAACAACAGTCCATCATGAAAAATGATGTATGGGAAATTGTGCCTAGACCCAAAGAAGAATCAGTAGTAACTTCAAAATGGGTCTATAAGATCAAACTTGCAACAGACGGAAGCATGGACAAATACAAAGCAAGGTTCGTAGCTAGAGGGTTCTCCCAGAAGGAGGGAGAAGATTATGACAAGACTTTTGCTCCTGTTGCTAGATATACTTCTATTAGAGCCATCATGTCTCTTGCTGCTTCCATGGGATGGAGTTTACATCAGATGGATGTAAAGACAACTTTTCTCAATGGAGCAATTGAAGAAGAAGTATACATTGAACAACCTCAAGGATTTGAAGTACACTCCAGAGACACTCATGTTTGCAAATTAAAGAAAGCCTTGTATGGACTCAAGCAAGCTCCAACAGCTTGGTATCCCAAAATAGATAGCTACTTAATAAGACTTGGTTTCTCCAAGAGTCATGCAGATCCAAATCTCTACTACAAAATCATGAACAATGCACCTGTGATTCTACTGCTATATGTCGATGATTTATTCTTAACAGGTGAAGAGTCTCTCATCACCCAATGTAAGAAGGAACTAGCTTTTGAGTTCGATATGAAAGACCTCAGTCTCATGCATTATTACTTGGGACTAGAAGTATGGCAGAAGCATGGTGAAGTATTCCTTGGACAAGGAAAGTATGCAGTGAAGATTCTTCAAAAGTTTGGAATGATGGATTGCAAATCCATGGACACTCCTATGACCACAAATATAAGAAAAGTAAGAGACTCGGACTCTGATCCAGTAGACCCGTCCCTACATCGACAATTGATTGGTTCATTAATGTATTTAGTGAATACTCAACCAGATATTTGCTTTGATGTAAACACCCTAAGCCAGTTCGAGGTGGAACCCAGACATGAGCATTGGATAGCTGCAAAGCATGTTCTAAGATATATTCATGGGATACTAAACTATGGTTTAAGATATACCTCATCCAGTGATATACAACTTCATGGATTCACAAATTCAGATTGGGCAGGGAGTGCAGAAGACAGAAGGAGTACTTCAGGGATGTGTTTCAACTTGGGCTCTACTATGATATCTTGGGGCAGCAGGAGACAGAAGTTTGTCACACTCAGCACAGCAGAAGCAGAATATATCGCAGCATGTGAGGCATGTATAGAAGCAGTATGGCTCAGGAAGATGATTTCTGGATTATTTTATCAGGTACCAGATTCGACCATAATATACTGTGACAATCAAAGTTGTATAAGGCTATCAGAACACCCAGTGTTTCATGATCGGTCGAAACACATTGAGATCAAATACTACTTTATTCGCGATAAAGTCCAGGAAGGAAAGCGAAACTCCAGTATATCTCCACAGATGAGCAGATAGCAGATATTTTAACAAAGCCTTTGTCCATGATAAAGTTTGCATACTTACGAGACAAGATGGGGCTCGTGGAGATAACTCCCTTAGCTGAAAGGGAAGAGATGGCTCCCCAGGTTGGGAGGGAGCAAAGATATATATATCATTGATTTATGGACAGTCATTTTCCAGTTTGGAAAATGGTCCAAGATGGGCAGTTCCTTTCCAATTTGGAAAGTGGTTTGAGATTCTCTGATGGACAGGCATTTTCCAGTTCAGAAAATGGTCTAGATCGGACAGTCATTTTCATAATGAAAATGGTCCGATAGATTTTTGATGGACCATAGACAGTGATTCCCCTTGTGGCCAGTGTGGGGGAATGGTCTAGGACAGTCATTCTTCTTGGCAGTCACTCTCAGTAGTGGTCAAGTAGAATGGTCTGCCTCGTCGAGCAGTGATTCTTTCGAAGTTCACAGTTGTGAGCAGTTTCGAAGAATGGTCTGTTTTGGAGGTTGGTGTAGGACGGTCATTTCTTTAGGAAATGGTTCGGACAGTCATTCCCAAGGGTAGACTCATTCTCTCCACGTTGCACTATGTTTAGTGCCAGAGAAATGGCCCAGTTAGGTGAATGGTCTGGGTTCAACAATCAGGGACAGGCATTCCGATAGATTGTTGATGTACCATAGACAACGATTCCCCTTGTGGCCAGTGTGGGGGAATGGTCTAGGACAGTCATTCTTCTTGGCAGTCACTCTCAGTAGTGGTCAAGTAGAATGGTCCGCCTCGTCAGGCAGTCATTCTTTCGAAGTTCACAGTTGTGAGCAATTTCGAAGAATGCTCTGTTTTGGAGGTTGGTGCAGGACAGTCATTTCTTTAGGAAATGGTTCGGATAGTCATTCCCTAGGGTAGACTCATTCTCTCCACGTTGCACTATGTTTAGTGCCAGAGGAATGGCCCAGTTAGGTGAATGGTCCAGGCTCAGAAATCAGGGACAGTTATTCTTCCATGCTTGGGAAGAATAGTCCAGATAGCCCGTGGTTGATGCTTTTACTATATGAGGGAAAATGCTCTTCCAGATCTCGCAGATGTGAGTGGAAGAATGGCCCAGATGACTCAACTTGTATCATGATATTGTTTATGCAGGTTGATATCAGATGATATGACTGTTGTAGAGACTGTATGTCTATGGACAGTAGTTGTATACTATTGCGGTGGATGTGTTCCACTGATTGTGCCTATGTGTCACTGGTTAGTAGCCGTGTGCTACTTGGTATGGTTGTGTACCACTGGATAGTAGTTATGTACTACTATGGATAGACACAGTTGTGTTCTATCAGATGACATTGTACTGATTGTCATGGAGATTATCCAGTTGGATAATGATGACGGTGCTCGTGATTTGATCATGAGATAGCATGTGTGGCTATGATGATGCTACCGGTTGAATGGTCTGTTTGTGCTCAAGACCATTTCCTTTTATATAGCTCCCTGGCTAGGAGGGAATGTTGATATTATGGTAGCTGCGGGAGGTATTAACCTCCACTTGTGACCTTTGATGAGATTAGAATATTCCACGAAGCAAGAAGAACCCTAAAAGACTTGGACATAACCCTAGAAGTAAAGTTGGCTAAAGAGAATATTTTATAGAGTCTTTAGCCTCCAAAAAGAAAAGTCGACCCAGACAGCCTGGAGAGAGCAGTATAAATATAAGGCACCAGAGCTCATTTGGCACACACAAGTCGCAACTACAGAAATCCAGTAGTGCGCAAATCTAGGGAGCAGCTGCAGCTGCAGTTACTGCCTATAATTTCGATCTATCTGTGTTGGACTTTCTGATCAATCTTGGTTATCTTTGCTTGGCGCATTAGCCTTGGTTCGTTATTGATTTGCTACCGAAATTCTTCTCTCTGTCAAGGTCAAGGTGCTCAGGGGTGGCATTCGTGCCTATGGTTGGGTGACAATATTGCTATATTGTCTATGGTTAAACGAGCACACCCACTTTTCTAACACACACCAACCTCCGTCTTATATACAGGGAAAGAGAAGAGTGGTTGAAGGGAAAGACAAAGATGTGGGATGTGTTTCCTGATGATATGGGTTTGAACAACCGTGTTAAGTTGGCATTAGCCAACTTGGATCTTAATGAACTAGTGCTAGATCCGGTCACTTTTGATGATGGTGATCCTCTTGAGGGGTCATCCTCCACATCAACAAATGCACAAATTGCATTGGATATAGGGGAGGAGGAGGATGGAGGAGAGCAGTGGTATTGATGCCAATCTTGATGATTACGACATGGAGGACTACTGACAGTCACGACTCATGAGCTATGAGATTCTTCCATCTATGGTTCTAGTATCTACCCTGTGGCTATTTTGTATTGTTATTGGCATTCCCACCTATAGTATCAGTGACTCTAACTCAGTATCTATCTACACAGTAATACATTTTGATTTTGATGACTTAATGAGATTGAGAATGCTGCAGCTTATGGTTCTAATTTCTTGTATGTTCAGTGTTTGTCATTTGATCATCATTGATGTTACAATGTATTGTGTTACATGTTTTGTATCATGTAAATCTTCTAGTTTCTAACAAAATATGAATATATATATATATATATATATACGTGTCCTCCATGTCCTGTTTCTGGGGGTCACCGTGCATGTGTCGGATACTCGTATTTCCATGTCCTCCGTGTCCCGTGTCCCCGTGTCTGGTGACTTGGGATATCAGCCATTGAATTTTATGCTGAAAATTTGTAGTGAGGGATCACTGGGAAGTCTTCATAATTAAGTGTATTCTGGCAGTGGAAAAATGGGCTAATCATTAAATGAAGATTATTGTGCAGATTGCATGTAAGATGATAAGAGATGAATGACATCTGAAAAACTGTTAAATAGAATCAACACATCAATTACTAAATGAGAATCAACAAAGAAAAATTCTCTTGCTTAACCAGTTCTAATGTGCTAAAAATTGAAATTCCCAGAAAATTTTGGATTATAACTTTTATAGATACTGCCTAGAGATACAATGCATATAACTTTTATAGATACCTGTAGCTGCCCTATTTGTGTGCTTTCTTGATATCAAATTCGGGACTATCCTCCCCAATGCGGTAGATAGCACCTTGATTGCCAGCATCAACAATTTAAGTTAAATGAACATCTTGTCAAGCTTTATACTAAATGAAATAGGCTGCTAAATAATGATATTGAAGTTATTTCAAAACACCTGACATTTATACTAAAATCAAATCCGCTAGGAATACTCTATGGCGACAAATGGAATTGAAGTACACCATCCACACTAATCATTTGGACACACCTTATATACTTACTGTCATCACAAAAAGGGCACTAAGAGCACCAGACAAAACAATTGACTTTGGATGGCGCATTGCCATAAGTGCTGCAATGATGAATGTCTCATCTCCAATCTGGAAAGAAAATAAAGTAGCAGATCACAGGAGAGATGCACATAGGATATTGATGGAATGAAATTTGAAAAAAAATCATAGACAGAGTTTAAGATACAGAACTTACCTCACTGACAAGAATCATCGACAAGCTTGCAAAAAATGCATCAAAAATACCCTGTCCATCTGATACTGAAGCAGCCTTTACATCACTCTGCTCCATAACAGAGTCATTTTGCAAGGGATCTATCGCCAACTGTTTCAACAGAACCATCAATTCCACATCTGAAGGAATAGACTACAATGATTTCAAAGTAATTCCACATCTGAAGGAATAGACTACAATGATTTCAATGTAATTCCACATCTGATGTCATGAGATACCTATTTGTCATAGTTATGACTTTTACATATCTAGATAAAATATGAAATGCAGTAAAACACATGCAAAATACAACAAATAAGCAATAAAGCTCCCTAATAACCACTCCATCTTCCATTGTGCATAAAAGCACCACTTTCTACTGGCTGGATAACAATATATTTTGATTCACGGACCCTTTATTCAAATTTAACAAAATAAGATTTTATATTAAAATAACAGGAATATCACATCAAATGTTTTTGCCAAGGCAAAGGAAACATTGACTGGATAATGAGAGATGCCAAACCTACCCCTATGCTGTTTTTAACTATTAGTGTTCATCACCTTACATATCCTTCTGTGATAACCAGAGCTTAATTGACTGCATTTACTATTAAACCCAATCCAAAATACATTACAATATGGCTATCCAGTGTCCAGACAATAATATGCAAAACATGCTTTCAATGCTGAACATATGGGGTCAATAAAGACAATAATAGGGAACCAATTAAAATATATCAACGTATTTACCAGGACCAGAATCACTTTGAGGCTAAATAGCAACATTGCTGACATTTCTAATTCCAGCTGGCAGAGTAACCTCCCCCAGAGCTAGGAATCCTTCTCAACCAAGAGGATGAAATTTCTCCAAAGGTGCCACTGCCATCTTGGGTTACTCCATGGGCTTGCATGATTCCAATAAACTGCACTTCAATTGCTTCAATCCCACTTCCAATGTCAAACAAAGCCCCTCTTTCTTCTAATTATTCTTTAATGTTTAATTACAATTCACCTTTTTGACAGGCTAAGAACTCGTTTAGAGAAAAAAAATAGTAATAATGATAAATCTATAAAAAGGATTAAAAGAACAAAGTAATGAAGTCAAGATGTAAAAAAGGCATAAAGTAATGAAAATATATTGTTATAAAAGAGTATTTTGTTCATAATGCTTTTTCTAAACTCAAGACAAGCATCACAGTTAGCCCAACGAGGTCTGGCACAAGAAGCAGCTTTCAGAGGTGAAACAGCAATCAAGGGACAAACCACAAACACAAGCACTTTCATTCAGCTAACTTGCCGCAACCAGCAGGGTACTCTTCTTTCAAAATCACCCAAGACTTGCACCTGGCCCCAACATCTTATTAGTGCCTCCCAGGGGAATTGAACCTTGGTGGGTGGTTTGACATGCCCCATCTTCACTGCTGAACCGCAACCTCCAGAACCATCCAACTGTGTTTATATGCAAATGGAGAAGGGAAAGAGCGGGCAGGAAGGGCAAACTTGAGAGAAACATCTACAGAAAATTCCAGGTCTGAAGTGATATCAAGCAGGGGCGGGATAAATTGCAAGGGCACAAAAAAGTGCCAAGGGCATGGTAAAGCACCATGAATGTGGAATTGTTTATATAGACACACAACAGCAATGCGAATAGCAGATACTCACATGCAAGAATGGGAAAATAGTAAATACAAAAGAGAGCAAGTATGCAAGAAAAAGAGGAGGAGATTGTTGTAATGTACACATATGGGACATTCTTCATTGTATTATGATATTATCGACTTGTAGAAAATTGAAATACAAAATTGTTGGAGAATGACCAAGTTTAATCTTGATCAAGTCTCCATGACAAACAATAGGAAGGGGGCGCACTATACAATCAATCAGCCCTGCAATAAACACAAAGAAGGCAATGCACTAGAGTAGCTCTAAATGACGTCAGACCATCATTTGAAGTGAAGATTGACACATCGGTTTACACCATGGAAGACATGCTCGCCCAAGAAGGCAAGGTTGTTAGCATTCAACAAAAGGACATCTCTGATTCGGTTGAGAAGTGTTGAACCTATGATACAGAGATGTATGCAAATGTGCAAGTAGTTAAGCACTGGCGGCTCTACTTGATAAGAAAGGAAATGACTGTGCATACTAATCATGAGCCACTGTAGTATTTGCAAACTCAATTGAAAACTCCAAAAGCATTAACACCTCAAATAAGTCAATCTCCTTCCAACAATTCAACCTAGTCATTATGAACAAAACAGGAGCAAAAACTTCTAGTAGTTTAATCTCTATCTAGACCACCAATTATTGCTTTAAGAACATTGATAAAAGAAAGGTCAAATGACTCCCGCAAATTTTGGCACTCTGTACCCAATTGACAAGACTTCAGCCACATAGTTGAAGC